>PKRV01000516.1:876153-966382 GCA_003709505.1 Hyphantria cunea | reverse complement strand
GCGAGGAATCAAAACACCATCATCGCCTGCTTTTAAAAGACCACTACTGGACGTAGGTCTCTCCTTGGCTTACCGTGGGAGAGCCATGGTTCGGCATGAATGGGCCGGCTCGACCAGAGTGATACCATGGCCTCGCTGGAAACCGGTGCATTTTAATTTCACTGCACTTTTTCAATTTTATATTAAGATTAGCGGTCCCCCACGACTTGTTAATAATAACTCTTATACTTAATTACCATATAAAATCCTTCTGCCATAATTTGTTTAACTTAATTAACATTGGATTTTCATACAAACAACCATCCCCTGTTTTAACACCAAACGAGTGTTGATTTCTAAAGATACATTATTAGTACACCGCCACACCATGCACAGAGCATACCTTTTAAATTTCAAGTCTCTTACTTCAAAAACATAGGACTTTTATACAAACTTCCAACCCCTGTTTTATTTTGTCTTCCTTGGGGTCGGAGTTTCGTGAAATCCGTTTTATTAAATTCGTCGTTTTATTGTTCCATAAGGAACCTGCCTGCCAGATTTGAAGTTTGTAGATGTTATAGTTTCTGAGACTTCGTGATTAATCAGTAGGTGGCATTTCGCTTTTATATGTATACATTGGTGTTGTACTTGAGGTTAACAAACAGGCTTGGTGAAGATTTACTGACCAGTTAGTAATCAAAGTTGTTTAGTATGTCATTTCATTGCGCCTGTCTACTATACGACAGTTTGTGCTGTTAAGAGTAGAATATAATCCAAACTAAATCCACACGTTGCCCTGAGATAGAAGAACCGAAAACATAATGAGACTGAGTAACACAATTATTTCTTTCTCGCGTTTCTAACCATACTTGCAAATTATAAATGTTTAATATTGGAGAAATTTAGACACGATGGTTCAGTGTTTCATCTGTGTGAGATCGAGCGTCACTCATTGGTAATTAATTAAAAATTACAGCAAATCGTCTATTGCTCTTTTAAGCATCTCAATAGGCCGTCATAGTGCAACTCACCATTCTGCATTATTGCATTGTTTGCATCCGTTATGATGTAGTGACCACTACTCTTTGATTTTACTAATGCTTTCCACCAGGCAAAGTACAGTCACTTTGGTAGGCTCATAAATAAAAAAATAGATCAAATGTCACCAAGTTACCACAGCAATAGGTAACATTGTTAAATATAAAATAGCTATAAAAAATTGACCAAGTACGAGTCAGACGTGCGCACGAAGTATTTGGTAAGTACCATCATCCATACATTTCAAGCGTGTCCTGTTATCGTTAAAATATCGAATAAAATACTGCTAAAAATTCCCGTTTGTGATATGATATTTATTTTATTATTTTTTTAGTATTTGTAATTATAGAGGCAACAGAAGTACATTATCTGAAATAAATTTCAACCGTCACGGTTCATGAGATACAGCATAGTGGCCATCAGACAGAAGTACAGTGTAGTCTTAGTAACAGGGTTTGTTGTTTTTAGCCTTTGGGTGCGGTGCCTGTGTTGATATTATAACAGCTTATGTTGCTTCTTACGAAATGAGTGAGGTTATAGGCGAACCCCCCCAACCCCTTTGATTCTGTTTTTATCGCTCGTTAGCTTGCTATGCAATTAAATAAATATAGGAATATTTCGGACATCTAATACACAACGCAACCTAGTTCCAAGCTAAGCAGAGCTTGCGCTATGGGTACTAGACAACTGATATAAATAAATATATATAGTAATTAGTGCATTATTTTCTTTGAAATCATAGTGAATAGTTTAGAACATTTATTTGTATGTATTTACAAAAAAAAATTATATATATGTAATATAAAATGCACCAATTATTACTACAATGCCATTTCCTAAAACCATAGTATTTTACTGCGAATCTAAACCACATAACGCCGTTTTTATAGATAGCTATATGTACATTGTACATATACGCAATACATTAGATAATATTTTACCACAATTACATACTTTTCCCAGAATTCACGTTCATAGCTTGTTTACTCAATTCTTATATTATATTAAATACATGATGAGTGCTAGCAATCCGACTACATAATAATTACAGTGAACATATTAACCTACACGTATTATGTACGCTCATAGACTGTATTGAGGCACGTGTAGAAAGACCATAACTAAAGCCTGATTCGCTATGCCCATGGTTCTTGCATTACTTTATCTTTTATTTTAAGACGAGAACTGCATCAATGTGGAATGAAATTATTTTGATTAGGATGCCGGTTAGTTCACGGTTTAAGTTAGGTCCGTGTCTTGACGGGTTGAGAATATATAGTGCCATCACCCTCATTCATCTCGTGGGTGTCGTAAGAGGCGACTTAAGTAAAAAACTACCCAGAAAATATTACTTCAGAGAGAAGAAAACCTTGAAACTTTGACTGCCTCGGTAGCGCAGTGGTAGCGTAAGCGACTGCTGTGCTTAAGGTCTCGGGTTCGATTCCCGGGTCCGACCAAATGTTTGTATGATCTGCAAATATTTGGGTTTTGGGTGTTTGGGTGTTTTCTATGTATAATGAGTATGTATTTACAAAAAAAAAGTATTTATGTATTTATATCAGTTGTCTAGTACCCATAACACAAGCTCTGCTTAGTTTGGGACTAGATGGCGTTGTGTGTTAACTGTCCGAAATATTTATTATTTGTATTACTATACCAATCCGTTTAGCTAGCCTTGTAAAGTAAACCTATGACCAGTAGTCGACTGTTAAAGATTTATTTAAAGGTCGAATGTCTCTATCTAAAGGTCTTTGTACATTCTTCTTGCCCAGTACTGAAATGCAAGGCCTAAGTGTGTATCGTGGTGTATTCTTCACAACTTATTTATTCACTTATATACCGTACTATAAAGTTAATGGTTAACAATCCAAACATAGAAGTCTTTACATAAAATTGAAAAAAGTATTTATTTGTTCCAGTTGTTGGCACAGCGATCACAAAAGGAAGATGGAGTCAATGGTGTCACAGAAAAGTGTTTTACCGTGAGTACTTTAACACCTATTACATTTGTCATAATTTCACTGAACCGTTGGTCAAGTAGGTAGGATCATGACTACTGATGCAGAAGCCAATTCCCATCCTGGATTTGTAACTCTGCGGTGAACACCATTATTTATTTAGTATCTGGGTGTAAATTATCTAAAATATGTTCGTTCATCTTTGTAAGCAGTCTAATTAATCACATAGAGTCTGCCTAATTCGGAACATGAGGTTATTGTTATTAATTTTGAGTCATGTTAAAGGACACTGTTTAAGAAACTTGTAAGCTCTTTTCCTTGTGTTAAAGGTCACAACTGTTTTGTTAACAACATTACCTGTTCAAGTTTTCCTTAGTTGTAATTAGGCTCCCTAAAATGAACTGTGACTGATGAAAAGCTTGAGTAAAATCCAAGAGTAGTACACCAATCTTACTCCGAATGCAGACGACGCAGCATGGTGATCCACAAATGGCAGATTATTGAGATGATTTTTCATGCCCCTCTTGATGAACTCGAGATCGTAATGGGAAGGAAACACAGTTACCGCTTCAGGGCTGTATATAACTGAATATTATGTCTCTGAAAACTAAGTTCGTTACTGAAATACGGTATTCTATCGTCACTAGATTTCCTAAAATAATATGGGAAAGATATTCCTTGTAGGTACCGAATAAAAAATTTGCCTTACTGTAGCATATTATATTTAAAATACTTAGTTCATATGTAGGAGCAAATCCTCATCATTAAGGGTACATAAATAATATTTTAAACTAAACAAAAACATTTAAAAAATTACAAGGTCAACACCAAACTCAAATAATATTTTCGAATAAATTTCCAGAAATACCTGTTCGGTATGTATCCAGATTTGGCTCGTCAGTTCTACAAATACGTACACAAAGCTGGCAAGTGCAAGAACCAACACATTCCCCTGTCTACCTTCAGACAACAGTGCGAGAAGATCCTCGGAATGCTCGATGATAGCGTCATCATCGAAACATACGTGAGGTGAGAGTCTTTCATCAACAGCCTCTAACAGTTCGCTGCTAAACATAAGCCTCTCCTTAGACAGATTTAACTTCCTTTACAATATATTTTATAACCAACATAAATGTACAAAAGACATTTGTGGAAGAATAGGTGTCATGACCTTCCAACACAAAGGGAGGTCTTCCAACCAGGCGAGCCCATCGTGCCTGGTGGTGATATTGGGTCTATGTATGCTAATCGGCACGAGAACGTCCATCTTGTGATGCAGGATTAGTAGTTAATCCGTAGTTCGTTACTCCGAAGTTCTGTGTATCTTCGGTAGGTGACGCTGTTGTATATTTCTGAAGCACCGTATGTGGAAGTCACCACACATTGTATTGCTTTATCTATCAAGATCTAAAGCAACGCGTGATTTATTCAATTATAAATTCTTCAAATATTCTTTATAGGATGTTCAGCTCGGACGAGGATGATAACACAGTCACACCGGATGGACTTCGAAGTTTATTATACACTAGTTACAAACTCTCCATGGACCACTATCCAGAAGGACCACAAACATGCCTTATGGTAAGTATATAAAATAACAAAAGTTGAAATTTTTAATAACCTACATTGATTAGCAGTGCCTAATAGTCCAATGTTGAATATCAATACCGGGCTGGCTAGAGGGGTGGGTGTAGCGTTTGCTTCAAGATTTTCTTTTCTTTGCACTACTGTTGTATTAGATGAATAATAAAGGTGACACTGTTCATAATCTGTCACCATATACATAAGCAGAGTTGTAATCGGGCTGAGAAAAGAAAATTATCGTCGATGCACGGCATCCAAGTCCAGGGGACTTGGATGCCGTGCATCGACGACAATAATTGGCTTTCTAAGTCGGTTCTGAATGAATAGGAACGGTCAGACTCTGTATTTTTGATTCGTCATCGCATGGATATTAACATAACGACACATACATTTACGACATTTCTTTTTCTCTGTATAGATCAACAAGACGTTGTCGGCGGTAGTGAACGGTTGCTTTAACAATAAGGACTCACACAGCGTCGGTTTTGTGGTTCGTTGGCTCGAAGAACACTGTCACAGATTGATTTTCCCGGTTCACAGGTATGATTCCCCAATCGCATTCTTAAGGATGATTTCCACCGCAGTCCGAGAGTACTCGAAACTGCTGCGGCAATGCAGACTGCGTATACGGTTTAATTTTGTTTAACGGGCCGGAGCTCTTTGGTGGAAATCGTCTTTCACTCGAGTCGATCACCACCGTTGGTCGTGTGAGCCTTTCGGTGGCAATCGTCGTGTAGTAGTGTGGGTGGTCAGCGGTTGTAGCGGAGCGCGGTGTGTGTGTGCGGCAGGTACTGCGTGCACATGCTGGCGACGCGGCACCGCGACATGGAGGCGCACGTGGAGTCGTGCGGGCTGGGCGCGGGGCTGGAGCTGGCCACGCCCGTGCTGGAGCGCGGCGCGTGGCAGGCGGCCAGCGCGCTCATGCCCGTGTCGCGCGCCTGGCTGCTGGCCGGCGCCGCGCCGCCGCTCTACAGCCGCCCCACGCAGCCGCCGCACCAGCCCGCAGGTACGCCACTGCACTTCGCGTGTCGACTCGATCGTCTGGTGTTTCCAAATTATTTAAAAGGGGCCATACCTTCTACATTCACTGGTTTCGAACGGGTTATACTGGATCACGGGTGGTTTTATCGTAAATGAGTCCCGCTATACAAAAAACAACTATATATAAACTCTAGGAACAATGAAGTACACATCGAGCTGTAAACGCATACGTGACTGTATGTGTGATTCCTTCATTTGGAGACAAAGGTCCAACTATATTGTAAGATTTCGGTGAAAACTTTTAAATTGAAACTATTTATGCTTTTGTATTGTGATATAATGGCATTCAGTGGAACTTGCTACACATATAGGATTAAACCATCCATACTATTCCACAGTAATTATTTTATTAAGTCTGAAAAAAATCGTCTTACAACATTTTTAAAAGATGTTACTAAACTCTTTAGATTCGACCTTTTCAGTTAATAAATCTATTCAGAACATTTACAGCATTACGATCTGGTATTTTGAAATAATGAAATGTGTTTTTTATTTCTCGCTGAAACCCAACACCGACAAACGCAGACGATGGTATGTTTAGCTGTAGTGATGGATCTATGTCACCCACATTTTAGTTTGCATCGGTGTCTATATTATTTAATTAATACTGTGCATCTTTTTTCTCTAGGTGTTCAGTTTTAACACGTTCTGTTGTAGTGGCTAATTGGCTTACTTCTTAAGTAACAAATCTTTTGCTTTTTCCTTAATTTAATTATTAACAATTTTTATTCCGTTGTGACTCTATCGTTACAGCATCATTTTGTTCGTAATTAGGATTACCATATAAACAACTTGTATAATATAAAGATCAATTATTTTAGAAAGAATGATTTCAATGTAATATATATATATATATATATTAACAATATGCACGACTTTGAAGTATCGCATGATTGGAAAACTATTTCTCTGTGACCAAATCTTAGTTTACTTGTTTAGACAAAAAGATATTGCTACGGAGTACATTAAACAAACTGGATTAGTATGTGTTAAAAAATAGGTCCGAGAGCAGTACCTTGTGGTACTCTTAATTATGTCGACGATTGGTGGTTTTGATTTACATATATTACTTATATTTTTATGTTCTATGTACTGTATTATGAAAATGAATAAAATTTTCGTAGCAAATATTATCAACATTTGCATATAGAATTTTCAAAAAAATTACATGAAAATACACTACACGCTTAAGATGTATCGATGCGTTAATTATTCTTTTCAATTTTATCTTTTTTTAAAATTTTATCTAAACTCATATACACTCATTGGCAAACTATATTATAAATAAAGAATATATTATTTTAAGTTAGGTTTTGGTATTATTAGATATTCATAAAAAAAAATAGTGACCTTATAAATATTTTTTATAAAACTTTTGGATCATTTTACTGCTGCGTCGGCGCAGTGGTGGCGTACACGGCTGCTGTGCACTATCTCTCGGGTTCGATTCCGTGTCGGATCAGATTTGGTCGTTTTCTATGTTATAACGCGAATGTATTTGCAAAACAAAGGAATATATGTATCAATATCAGTGGTCTAATCTCAAAGAGCTGTGCTTAGTTCGGGGTCGCGGGTTAGTGACTGTGGGCAAATAAGCAATAAGCAATAAGCAATAAGCAGTGGAGTGGGCGCGCAGGCGGCGGGCTGGCGAGCGCGGCGTGGCTGGCGCGGCTGGTGTGCGCGGTGCCGTCGCACTGGGCGCCGCTGTACGCCGCGCGCGACCACGGGCTCGGCGCCAACCGCTTCCTGCACCACACGCTCGCCTACCGGTACGTGCCAGCCCCAGCCCTAGCCAGTAGGGACTCTTCCCACGCCTCGTCGGACCACTCGAGCTCAGCGATTGTCTGTTCTTCTGCGCTTCTCTTCATTCTTAATTCAGTCGACGCAGATAAACTACGAGCCCGAGTAGAAACCCCATCTTAAATATTGTTAAAAATCCTACCACAAATTTCTATTATAACGCTGTATTCGTATCTATCTAGAAACGAACTCCTTCGTATAGAGAGCCGATATTGATAAAAAATTACCTACCGTTGTTAAAATGTTAATATTCTAACAGTGAAGTTATTTGAATCCAGAGGTCCAACGCTGGTCCTGCTCCAGGCGGAGGAGATGGTGATAGTGGTGTGCAGTCCGCAGGAGTGGCGTGAGACGCACCAGTACTGGGGCGGCGCCGACTGCGCGCTCATACTACTCAGCCCTACGTAAGTTCAATCAATCAATCAATAAACAACCCGTAATGTCCCACTACTGGGCTCGGGTCTCCTCTCAGGAGAGGGTTAAAGCCATACGTCCCCACGCTGGCCAAGTGCGGGTTGGGGACTGGCAAGACAACGTTGTGGTTACGTAATCTTACCGTTGGATGTTTTTAAACCGCCCGAAGGCCTCCAACTAAGCTTCACGACTGTTATCCTTTGATAACAACCGGGACCGACTGCTTAACGTGACCTCCGAATCACGGAGACGCTCATGGTAACATGCCACCAGCGGTCACCCATCCAGGTACTGACCGCGCCATCGTTGCTTGCCCTCGCTGATTGTTTCTAATCACCGAGTGCAACTGGGCTATGAGCGCCTCGTAAGTTTACGTAAGTTTACTTCTCTTAAACTTTTTGCATTCTTTACAAGTATATTTTTACCCGACTGCACTAGTTGAAGTAAAAAGTCTTAACGCACGCTTGATTTGAGAAATAAGCTGATGTATTATGAGACCGTTGCGAAAAGTGTGATAGGGAACGAAAGTAGAGAAGGAGATATAAGCTAGTTAAGATAGAAAGAGAGAGATTTACGTTTCGTAAATTACTGCAGGGGCAAGAGAGATAGATGAACACACACATTCTTTCTGTTATAGCCAGTTATGTTTCATATATCTAAGACACGATGCAGGCAGTTTTACTTCACTTGTGGTGGTCTGAATCGTTTTATGTACGTATCTTTCTGTGACACGCTAAAACCTAAACGATACGATGGATTTCGACTTATCAAATGTCGTAGTTAGATTTGTGGAGGAACGGCGGAAAAGGGAGGCTCCTCCAACCAGGCGAAGTGATCATGCCTGGTGGGCCACTGCCCAACGGTTGATGTTGGGAAGTTGTATATATGTTAATCGGCACGAGAACTTCTATAGCGCGATGCAGGATTGGTAGCTTCTTTGTAAATTACGTTACTCCGTAGTTCAGTGTATCTTCGATATATGGCGTTGTCATAGGTTTTTGTTGCCGCTGTATATGGAAGTCGCCACAGATTTTCCAACTGTAAGAAAATACGTCAGAATTATAAAAATAAAAATGACCTATTTTAGCGCTATTGTAAGTCTCATTTTTTTCTTTCAAAACTGTCGACGGTAATTAAACTGAATATTTTCTAAATTCGATTTAACTTTTTCGTTCATTTGATAATTTCTCGTTTAAGCGTATGTTGATATAGTTTCAGCGTAGTAGAGCACGCTCCAAAGATGTTGTACCTGAACACCTCGATCCGGGGCTACCCCAAGGGTCTCCGCGCTGGCTCGGACCCCAGGAAACCGCTGCTCATCATCCCTGAAGACTTCGACACTCTTACTTTCAAGGGAGTACCGTACCCCTTGCAGAACATTGAGGTGATTTTACTCAATGTACCTTCCTCAATCTTTACCATTATAAAATCCTGTTTTATTTAACATGCTGAGCCCTATAAAGAAATAATATAAAAAACCCATACCTACTAAATCTAATAAAAAAAGATTTATTATACTTTTTCTTATATTTGACGTTTATATTTTTTTCATGGCAACCCCTCAAGCGAAATTAAATTTGTATCTTGCAACTCCATTGTCATCCAAAGTTTTTTTATAGCTTTTCGCAGAATGAATTGCGAGTGCGTGAATGAGTATATAGAATAAAACACTCATAGCCCATGCTTATTGATTAGTTTAATTAAAAGTGAATAATGTGTGTCTTGTTCGTTTCAGGTGTGGGGTTGCGGTGACCAGGCGTCCCGTGAAACGCAGCTAGAAATCAAAAAATGGCAAGTCAAGGAGGCGGAGAGGCAAAGGAATGTACGTACATTGTGTTATTTACTTACTCTAGCGCTTCTTATTGCAGAGTCACTTTAATTATTTAAATAAGTTTCTTTATTTTAATAAGTTAATATATATTTATATTTTTTAAATCATAAATGTATAATTTATTAAATATTTCTAATCGGCACGTCACATATTAACTGCATTTTAATAGTCCACTGCTAGACCATAAGCGTCTTCTTAGCAAGGAGGAAAAATAAAAATAATTAATTTTAATAAATAATCATAAAAAACAATTCTGATGTAATGGGGTTCATAGAGTATAAAAATCATATTTATTTTCACATTTAGAGCGAGATTAATAACTCATTATCAAAAACAAAACTACAAAATACAGCAATCCGCCATTTTAAGTTGAACACCAATCGGAGCGCGTTACGTCACGTTTGTATAAAAGTCACTTCGTTCGGATATAATCGACGATCACTTCAATGGTTTTAAGAGCTATAATTGACACTGGTTGACAAATTGTGACATCGCATCTGCGACGGGACGTCATAAACAGACGCCATGACACCACCGGGCATTTAGCCGTGAATGTTAAACTCAAAATTTAAATCGCAAATTTATACAACTAATACTTTTTGGAAAAAATTGCCAATTGGAAAATATTAAAATTTAACTGTTTTTGACAATAAACGATAATTCCGGACATCACAAAATAGTTTCAAAATTAGTCATCATATATATTATTAGTCATTATCGTACGAATTATAATGTAAGTGTTTTTCATTACACATATCACCTTTCTCTTGAAATCTCTATCTGTTACTGAATACTACATTAAAACCCATTGAGTAGTTACATAATCAAAGCGAAAGACAGTGGAAGCAATTTCGTTATATAAAGAAAACTTATTGTTAATAGGCATATACATAATTATATGAAATAAAAATGTATATAAATTCTATTGTAATTATGTCGCATTGTATATCTATGCCTTCCCATTGTAACATGACATGACAAATCTACTGGTGTTTCCACCTCCCATTTTTCCCTTTCATAATTTGTTGCCATTCAAAATTCCAGGTGAAGTTGTCAGCCGCGGACTGGATCGAGCACCCTGACAGATACCTGCTAGAGCTGGCCGGCCGCCCGCAGTACAACAACTCGGCCAGCTAGTAAACGCCCTACCTATCACCACCTTCTACTATCACCATCACCAAGTACAGTGAACTGTTCGCACACATATTTCAAAGAGGATTACCTGAGAAAAACTGACAGCAACCGTGTCTAAAGTAGAAATAGATCATTAATACTTACAATTGCTTTTCATATTCCACTGATGGACACATGCCTCTCCGTAAAAAAGAGGTTTGGACCTACCATACATAACTGGCTAGACAGCTTGGTATAAGATTTTTTTAAAGTTTTCCGTGTCTTAAATGACATAAATAAAGTAATAAGAATAATTCTGAAATATTAATATACAGTCTTAATGATATTGAATATTGTAAATCATTTTTCTTATAGATTTTGTTAGTCAAGTACTCAAATATTAGGAGATATTTTGGGATGTTTATACCAATAGAATTCAATTACTAGTCCTGCATTTTGTCTCTTTATATAATGCACATCCCAGACTTATACGTTACAAAACTTCAACATTATTATATAATAAGGTAGTTTACACCTTGGTCGAATTAATTGTTATCATCTGTCAAAACGATAACTTTGTATGACACATGTATTAATACAAACTTGTGACGTCACTGTTTTAGACTACTCGACCGATATTTACGATACAGTCAACTACCTCGTTATTTTCATCTCTGTTACTCCTTATCTCTCTACAGATGTAAGTGATAAACACAGGTCTGACATTGTAGTTGAAGATTTTCAAAAGTTTTAATGCGTAATATTTTATACTTTAAGTAATTTTACTATATAAGATAACCAGTTTTTAATTTACAATTTTGTGTTAAATCGTTTTGTATATACTCACGCCGTTGTCCAAAGAGGTAGGCAGAGAAGTATAAGATGTCCGACTTTATTAAAACACCCTTTAACAACCCACTGCTGTATTTAAGTTAATTGTCGCCTAAGATGAAGATTCTGGCCTACTACTCCACACTGGCCAGTATCAAATGCATGTATCTGGTTATAATTTCAAACTGTTAATTTTGTTAACAAACCCTTTGCCAAAATGATTCAAAAGGAATATTGTGAATATGTTGAAAGGTAAAAAAGATAATTATAGGCATGATAAAGAAGGAATACATTTTACACAAACCCCTTATTTTACGTGTGTAAACCCTCACGGATGGGTGCGACGAGGCGGTGTGTCGGAATCGAACCTGAGAAGCGATGCGCCTGAGGCGGGAGGGTTCCGGGAACTGCAGTTATTAACACCATATATAATACCCGGACCATGCTACTGTTACTCATATGCCAACCAGTTTCTAATGAGAATAGAATAGGCACATGTCCAGCGGTAGATTACTGAAAGCTGTTGATGGAATTTGATGCACGCAATAGCAAGCCAGAAAATGCAAACATAAGGGCTTGCATTTTCTGTTCTCTTTCAAATATTTTATACACCTTCATTTCCTTTTGCTATTTTCTGAATATTACTAATTAAATGACAAACGATTCTTGTGTCTTTTTTGTGTATTCTTATTCTAAAATTAATGATTTATTGTATTTATTTTGCATTTATAAACTTTTTCTTGTCTATTGTCTTATATTAACTATCAAGGAGAAATTAATAAAGCATAAGCAACAGCACAGTTTTGCTCAATTTAACAATTCCAAATTTCAAATTTAAATTAATGAATATTTTATCATTTCTTTTTGATATATTTTTATCATAATAATGATATCCATATAACGTCGGGCTTGTAATTTAGCCTGAACAGGCAGGCCTAAATAATACCTATTTATGCAGCACATTACAAAAAAGTTTAGTCAAAATATAAGAATAACAAGTAATTTAAGAAAAAGACAATAAGACTCCGTTCAGACGTGTAGGCGGACAGCGCGCGTTTCAGTGTGTTTTTTTATAGTGCTCACAAGACGAACAGCTTTGAAACGTTGTTTGCGTTTATTTTGTGTCACTCGTGCTAATTATGACTTAAAAAAGGGAGCGTTTAAATGCGATATTTCGAGGTTTTTAATGTGAACATCATCAATAGCATATCGCAGTCCACTGCTGGACATAGGCCTCTCCAATTGCATGGTTTGATCCTCATGTGAACATATATAAAAAAACTCCTTAAAATAAGGCGTGAAATCTAAATTGCGTGCGTTGATGCACGTTAGCAAAACGCGCGTTTTGCGCTGATACGTCTTGAATAAAACCTTACACGGAGTACTTTCTTTTATGAAAATGTCGTTCCTACTGGTTTTTAAGTAGCCATATTTATGAGTCACATAATAATTTAAGTAATACATTGTTTGTTCTACATATAAACATGTGAGGAGAATACGCTGTACTCTTTTAGGTACGCACACAGACAGTGTGAAATTAGGTATATTTATAATTTGTACTGTTAAAGAATAACAAGAAACTACTATTTTTCGGCTCATAGTAGTTTATGTAAAAATCATTAGACAGAGGTCTAGGTTAGGTTCAGTCTATATTTTGATCTGTCACGTAAGCATAGTTCATTTGATGACCTCCATTGAGAGGTCAAGTTAAACTGGCTTAGGGAAACAAATTATCAAAATGAAAAAAGTATGATTGAAATTGCAATACAAGGCGTAGCCTATTTTTTTTGTAAAAGGACCAAGTTATTTATATAAAGCTCTAAAAAGATTATATGTATCTAAAAGAAATCAAAGAAGATATACATCTTTTATGTATTTACAGGACTTAGTACATAAGCTCTATTATCAACAGTGTTTTAATAAAAGCGATATAATGTGTTCAAAATAATAATTATACTGCAATTTGTAATGTTTTTTAATCATCACAGACAGAAGCTTGACCTAACAGTGCACGGTCAGGTATACGCTTCATAATGTATTCTATAGGTGCTATACGATCGCTTTGTAGATAAGGTTTTCTGCAATGTAAATTAAATTGTAGTTTTAATATTGAATACAATATTTTAATAAGCTTTATTTTTTTCTTTTCGTATTCCTGAACCTTACGTCCGTGTCAGCACATTAAACCGTCGGCACCGATTATCATGAAAATCTGTATATGTTGCAACCGTTATTGCGAAGTCAGTGCCCTCAAATATATTGACAACTATTTCAACCCTTCGCATTCAGTTTGCCCTCAGAGGTCCAATACAGTAGCTCCGTGGAAAAACTAATGTTCAGGTAAACCGATTGCACTAAGAACTGACCCGAAGTACAATATTATAGATATCTGCCAATGACTAGTAGACACCTATTTAAATATTTTAGGACAGTAAAGATATATTGTCGCAGTATCAGTGTTAATAAATAACATAGACAAGGTTTGTAACTTTTATGCCACATATGAGTATCTGACCCACTAGAAAGACAAACTCTTAAAATAAATGTGATTTAAACAATGAATCTTTAATCTCCAGTACCTGTTACTTTGCAGTAGTAGTATTTTACATTTGTGTGACTAAATAAACAGCTTTTAAAACCTAGGATATCTGAGCAAGCCTAAATACATATACAAAACCTATTGATAATGGGAACCGACTGAAATCAAAGAAAAAATATATTTGACTCAACGTATAGAGCTCATTATTCAAGTTTTAGTAGTATGTAATACTAGTCTAGAGTCTTAGCAATAAAAATGTGGAAATAAAACGCTGTCGTAGACACTTATCATCGCTAAACAATTTGAGTTTCTATTAACGAAACGTTGTTGACTTATGTTTCACAACGGTTTTATTTTGTTTGTTCAACAAATTAAACCATCAGATTGTGATCTAATTTCTGTAATTAAAGCATAATACACTTTGAAAATAAATTCATATACACTTTATATTGAGTCATATAATTTTAGATTTTTAATGTATGACAATCATTAAAAATTAATTAAATTTGACAAGTTCAAACTCCATGACATTTGTTGTACGTCAAGTCTGTCAGTCAAAGTTCATGACGTCAAAAGATAAACAAACTTGGTGCAGCGGTGGACTTCGATAACAACATAATATTTAATTAAAATTAAGTAGAAATGGCGGTTTATGCGGCCCATTTGACTAGGACATTGCAAGGAACACCTAGTATATTTCAAGTGACAGCTCAGGAAGCTCTTGGGTCGACAGTGAAGCCTGCTCTACAGAAAGTTGTTGAGGTAACTTTACCTACTTCAAGACACTCATTAAAACACTTTTACTAGTGATTAAGCTACACATTTTCTAGTAAATTTTCACGAACACAACAAGCATTTAAACTGTCTAGGTGTGGTAATAGTACACAAAACATAGTTAATTCATTATTTTGGATAGCATTAGAATTAAGTAGTTAATAAATCCTGTCTATATCTAAATAAATTATAAAATTATAACATTAACGATGTTGAAGAATATCGTTTATACGTTTTTAGAATTTTTGTGTTTATATATTTTTCTGTGTGTTTGTGCATTAACCTCAGATATTGCTTAACCAATTGGCATACAGTTATCTTTTATATATTGTGCTAAATTTCACTTAACATTTAGTATCTGTTTTATTTGAATTGGTTGATCAGTAAAAAAGTTCATGTTCTGCATTCACCCACAAGTAGGAGGAGGGTACCACATGCAATAGCTAATTATAAATAAACAATAATAGTAATATTTTTGATGCAGTATATCACTAGAATTGGGGATTCCTAGGCTCGGCAGTGAACTGCAGTAGGCTGGTGATGATATCACTACAAAATGTCCATTAGTGTGGTAAATTGGTAAATAATAATCTTAGTAAACAGACTGACAATCTTTCAGTGTAGTCCTTCACTGTGTTGAGACACAAATTGACCTCACACTTGCATTTTAGCTCAATACTTTATTGTAATACACATATATAATACAAAAATATACAATACCCGTATACATGTATATGTGACCCAAGCCTGTCAAGGTTGTTGATGATGAGACAACACAATACATATATACAATATCTGTCTTACTAATACAAATTATGACACAGTGTATGCAAGTACTATAAGTATTGTGTAACAAAAACGCAACCATTATAAAAAAAAAAAAGACAGATGACACGTGTGTATGTGTTATAAGAGATCAAAATATCTACATAAACTTACACAAGCTCTACACCAACTTACACCCTTATATTGGGAGTGTGTAAATGGAAAAAGGCGACTATTTAATCAGCTGAGGTTGTCACTTTGTCATTCTCACTCGTTAGGAAAGTGCAGAAGTTTATTTGTGTGAGTTTAATTTTTATTTAGCGATGGATTATTTAAATTACATTAGTTTATTTGATATGTTTGATAGCGAGCACAGACAAAGCAATCAAAGAAAGGCAAATTCCTACAAAAATAGAACTGATGTGAGATCCATTTGAACTTGATGATAAAAGTTTTAAATCTAAATGTAGATTCACGAAAACCTAGGCAAGGAAAATAATTGAAAAGGATTTGGTGAAAGCGGACATCAAAAAGGATAAACGAGGGGGCGCCATTTCACCTGAATTACAAGTTTTAACAGCTCTAAGAACTTGGGCTCGTCTCAAAATATAAGATGACACAGCAGATTTACATGGAATTACTCAACACTCTGTTACTAATAATATATGTTGCCGAGTAGCAACATCTTTAGCTAGCCAGTCTTGCCCTATTATTCACATGCCATCAAGTTTATCAGAACAAGAAAAAGTAATACAAGGTTTCAGAAATATATGTGGTTTTAGAAATATGATCGGAGCTATTGATTTCCGCACACATGTAAAAATAAGGAAGTGTAAGGTGATGCTCCACAGTATTATGTAAATCATAAAGGATACTATTCAATGAACGTTCAGGTAGTTTGTGATTCCACTTGAAAAATCAGAGACATTGTTGCAAGGGGGAGTGGAAGTACACATGATGCCAGGATATTTAGAGAAAGGTCACTAAATGAATGTTTTGAATCAGGTCATTTTCAAGCTGATATCCTTTGAAAAGTTATCTGTTTACACCTTTTCAATCTCCATCGAGCCAGAAAAAAAAAGCATATTCATATGAGAAACACAGTACAATAGTGTTTTGATCTTTGGAAGCAAAGATTTTGGTGCTTATTGAACGGTTTAGTGTCCCTTGCACATGTAAAATTGTACATAATTGCCTTAGATGTTTTACACAACATAGCAATGGATATGGAGGAAAAACTTGGAGACCCAACTTATGTATTACCTTCACCATAAGTTCCTGAACTAAGACCTGGGCAAGAAATTTATACCGTGGGAGAGCCACGCTTCGGCATGAATGGGCCCGCTCGACCGGAGTGATACCACGGCCTCACAGAAAACCGGTGTGAAACAGCGCTTACGCTGTGTTTCATCGAGTAAGTGAGGATACCGGAGGCCCATACCCCAATCCAACGCCCCCTATCCTCCTCACCATCCCCTTTCCCCCCAGGCCGCCATAGTGTGGGTCACCATACTGCATTGTTCTTTTTCGCATTGAGGATGGTGACCACCACTCTTGGATTCTGCTCATGCTTTCCATCAGGCAGGGCAGAGTCATTTTGGCAGCTTAAATATATAAAAAAAAAAATGAGCATGGGTGCATCGCTCACAGTTTTTGTGGAAAGATATTTCTAGATTAATATTTTTAAACATTATATAATGTGACCAAACGTATATAATCTAATGTTAAACCTAACTCATATCCATTATCAAAGTTACCCTGCAATGGATAACAGGGCATAGTAACTCAATGGGTAACAACGCTACTACCATGGATCCACTACTACCCTTTTTTTTACGTGTGGAAACCCCCTCAGGCCTTCACCCCACCGGGGTATGCGGCGGGGCGGTGTGTTGGAATCGAACCAACTAAAACCACACGGTGTGCCACGCGCCTGAGACGGGAGAGATCCGGGAATCGCTTTCTTACGCCATCCGGACCCCTCCCAGCGCCTGCAACCACTACTACCCTTGCCCCAAGCCCAAATAAAAACATACCGAAGGAAAACAAAAAACTAATGAGAAAACAACAAAGAATGCAGGCAAGCAAAAAATGCAGTTCCGGTAAGATATAACATACTATCCCGCAACCAGGTTAGACTAAAAAACGACGATCTCAGGAAGTTCATAGGTATCCTGACTGGGCATCATCAATCATCATCAACAGACAGCTATCTGAGCAGAGGATGCAATGAGGCAGAAGCAACATATATATTAGTATTTAGTTCAATTATCCTGTTACAATTAATACTGAACTTTATGTACAAAACATAAGATTTGTTATTTGGTATTTAATGACCTCAATATGCAAACCAGTATATAGTATACTCCAGAAACTTTAAATAAAATTATATCATTTTTCAGATGTAGGTAAGCTGTTTATAATTTATAGAGTTTATAGTATCTAATACCTTTAAGCGAGCAATTCTTGTCTATATATAATCCGAATCTCGGAAACGGCCTCAACGATTTTCATCAAATTTGTTATGCAGGAGGTTTCGGGGGCGATAGGATTCATTTTTGGAAAATGTCGTTTAATTCGTGTTTTCAACAATCAGCTTTTTCGATAATCAATGTTCATTTAGCGCCATCTATCGCAATTCGAGCGAACTACATTAAACTGTACTGTAATAAGATCCATTGCGCTGTCATCCGTGCAGAATAAACAGTGCCAGGGCGTACCAAGAAAGGGCGTCACAGAACGAGGGTGCTATTATTATTATTTTTTGTTGGACCGAGCAAAGCTTGGTCATCCAGGTACTAATTACTTGTTACTTAATTACTTATTAACATAATTACAGCAACTTATTTTTATTTCCAGTTCCTTGCAGCCAATTACCCAAACAAATGCGGTTGGTGTGTTAATTGGTATGATGAACTATACCTTTTGTTTGATGGCTGCCTGCAGTATTACTATCTTAAACACTATGGTAATATACAGCACTAAGGGCCGGTATTACCAGGTCCTGATAAAGTTTCAGATAGTTATCTATATAAATGAAATGGTAGTGTCTGTTTGTAATTTCAAATTAACAGCTTTTCACTAAATGCATATACATATATGAAATTACATATAGCACTTATTTAATTTTTGCTTGTTTGTTTGTTCTGGGTAAACTCTGGAATGTCTGTCAGATATCTGATTGCACAAAGAATAACTTGGGCTACTTTTTTTACACTACCGGCGTTACCTGTGGTTGCTATTGCGAAGGTACATCAACAACCGCGGGTAGCAACGGTAGTAACTCGTTTGTTAAATAAGATTATTTCACAGATAAAAGTTGCTGATGTATACACATATATAGTTATTCGGCATTACTTTATCAGCAAGTGGTAAAACTGGCCATAGATATGTACAGTAAGCAGTAGAGAGTGTATATTAATGTTGTAATGTATTCTAGCTGCGTCATTCTCCGAAAGCTTCTACGAACTTGTCCGTGTACCCACTAAGATCAACAGCGAGTTCAACACGGGACAGCAGTTGCCTATTTACTTGGAGAGAGCCTCTTTAGCCGTGCTAGTCCTGTTACCATATATAAAGGATAAAGTAGAGAAAATTATAGAGAAGTGGAGAGAGGATGAAGAAGATGGCAGGCTTGGCAAGGTGAGAGCTTAAGTTGTCTTTTTTATTTTGCGAACTACCCGACTGTGAAAGAAGGAAGGTTATGTTTTTCGAGTGATGTATGTATATTTCTTTGGCACGCCCTAGAGCCTAAACGGCTTGTCGTGTTTAATGTAAGTGGTATCAATAGATTCGTCTTAGTCCGGAAAGTGACATTGGGTACATCAAAATAAAAAAACACTAAAATAAAACAAAACACTTTTGTTTTCTTCAATGAATTTAATAAAAAAAAGCAAATATTAACGCATTCGAGTTTTTTTTCATAATTCTTATTCTTCTAGTAATAAACAAGTTTCACGGTTTCTGGGATTGGTTTTATGTAAGAACACCCAGACCAATTTGAGACCTCTATAAAATTCGCAATGACAATAGTTAGACGCAGCGACGCGCAGATTAAGCCCCTTGTCCAATCAGGTTGTAAAAAAATATAATTTTGTAAGAAAGCTTGGATCCTGATGGGTCAGAGGGTTAATCTGATTTGTGCGTCATTATTTTCTTAACGCGAATAGACTAGTGATAATTTATAGTACCATGTACATACATTTACATTCTTAATTTGGTTTTGAGGTTTGACTGCCTCCGTGGTGCAGTGGTAGCGTATGCGACTGATGTGTTGACGTATCGAGTTTGATTCCGTTTGATTTTGATTCGAAGTTAAGAGTGTTTTCTATACATAGTATGTATCTATATCCAAAAATAAAGTATATATAGAAGTTCTAAGTTTGTATTATGAAAACGCAGTCGATTTAGCTTTCATAGTACAAGGTCTGGGTATTTTGAAACTAAATAGCGTTGTGGTATCACTTGCTGGGCATTTTTACATAATATAAATAAAAGAAAGTCATTTCCGCTGTCTGTTCGCTTAGATCCTTTGAACTACTCTAATTTTAATGCAGCTTTCAGCAGCAGGTAGAGTAATTCAATAGGAATGTTTATACATATGACTGAGATATGCATATTATAGTGAGAGTAGAGCGATTCCGAGAATTTCTAAGAGTTCCGTGCGAAGCCGGGCCGGACGCTAGTAATATTATAGATATATATATAAATCGTAGGGTTCGTCGGATAGTTTGAGACGAGCAGCTATCCGCACGTACAGTGTCGTGTACACGATCGGGTCGCTCGTGCGGCTGGTGCAGCTGGCGCGCTACGCGGCCGGCGCCTCGCGCAGCCCCGCGCCGCTCCTCGCGCTGCTGCGCCTCGCGCTCGCCGACGCCCCCCCCAGGGAACCCGCCGACAATTCCTGGGCAGATCTCTGGAGGAATATCCTCACTGGACAATTTGGGTGAGCTGTAACAGCTGGGCATACAATATAGGCTCCAGTTTGGAAACACCACACGCGTGCATGCACACATTCACACACACACACAAACCCACATACTCACACACACACACACACACACACACACACACACACACACACACACACACACACACACACACACACACACACACACACACACACACACACACACACACACACACACACACACACACACACACACACACACACACACACACACACACACACACACACACACACACACACACACACACACACACACACACACACACACACACACACACACACACACACACACACACACACACACACACACACACACACACACACACACACACACACACACACACACACACACACACACACACACACACACACACACACACACACACACACACACACACACACACACACACACACACACACACACACACACACACACACACACACACACACACACACACAACACACAGACACACCATTTTCTATGGTCTCCTTGAGTGTATGTATTCTTTTCATTGTTCAAAAATTATTAATATGTAATGACATTTAAGAAAAACGCTAATCCCTGTATAAGTTTCATCGTTTCTTTTCAAATCTAGCCTAGTTAGAAGGCCGATTTCTTCTGAGCAAAAAAATTACGTGCAAAAGTGTTCTGGTAACATATTTGCTAAACAAAACATTTCATCTTCTTGCTTTCTAAAGCCACAATTCTATTTCTTTATCCGAGGCTTATTTCAATTTCTTCTTGACATTTTGCAGGAGTGCCATAGTGACGTTCCCCATGTTGGGTAGCTTGATGTTAAGTGCCATGGAGTACGGCGCGTTCGGCGTGCAGTTCCTACGCTGGTGGGACTCGAGCGCCGTTCACACCACCGCTCTACCAACTCCAGAACCGCCGCAGGTTCGTTCGAAACTGTTTCATGTATTTGTGCCTTTACTTATCCGTGTGGTGACGGATTAAGAATATGGAGTATCACCACCCCCATTGCAAGCATACTACGGAAGACAACAACACACACCCAGAGCTCCAAGTCTATCCAGTGCAGCAAGTAAGAGTCGTGAGGATGTGTTAAAAGAATTTATAAATTCATCCATAGAATTCATCATCATCATCATCATCATCATCATCATCAGCCTATCGCAGTCCACTGCTGTACATAGGCCTCTCCAATTTCACGCCACTTAGTTCGATCTATGGCTTCTCGCATCCAGCTCCTGCCAGCTGTCTTGCGCAAATCATCGCTCCACCTGGCTTGTAAAAGAATTGTAAATTCATAATTCATAAATTATTTTATAGCACTACTCTAGTAGTAGTATTAGTACTAAATACAATGTTTGATACTGTTCACGATATGAAAAAAGAAAAGATATCTGCTTTACAATAGTCTGTATTGTACTAAAAAATACAAAATATAGGCGTGTTGCGTGTGCACATTATAAGTTCTAGGAGAAATTATGATCCGTAGAAGTATTCCGATTGGCTGGCAGAGTATCTCGACATTTTACTAGTTGCTGCAAAGTAACGCGTCATTTTATCATTTTCTGATTGGTTGCGCAATGGCGCCAACAGCTACTATTGCCTATATTATGATGTAGTAATGTCCTCGCCTCACTGTTTTAGTTAATTTCATCCGCAAAAACGATGATATGATTACACACTAAAATATCGATCAAGGGGTCTAGCCAGATAAATATGACGAATCGGCAACTAATTGGGAACCTATATCGAAACTTATGTTTTAAGATCGACTTGATGTACAAAAACAATTTTGTACATTTCGCGACCAGCTTCCGTTGTGTCCTTGAATATAATATATATAATAATAAATAATTTGTCTATTCTCGCTCATAGCAAAAAACTCATTGTAAAATTCTTAAGTATTCTATGTTTTTAATTTAACTACCATTTAATATGTACGTGTACATGACAGAGGGACGAGCGTGCTGAGCGCTGGCGGAACAAATGTCCGCTGTGTTTGCAGACCTGGAAAATACCCACCGTGTTACCTGTCTCTGGGTATGTATACCTACACCTGGGTTTACTACTGCTAAACTAAGATCAGACTACACGGATGGCATAGTATTGCGATTACTTCGCCACTTCCCACTGTGTTAAGTGTTGAGGGTTCAAACCCCACAGAATTACAATTTGTGTGTTTTTTTTTAGTCTGGGTGTTCTTCATTCTGTTCTTAGTACATATATGCTCTTTATAAAGTTTATTTAAGTTTGCCAGTTTTCATCATAGATAAGGAAAAGTTATGTTTATTCAGTAACTAGCTGACACAACTTACTTCGTACCGCCATATATTTTTCGTAAATATTTTCTAAATTTCTGAAATACTTGTCTTAGTAATTATCTCCACCTCAGCTTTTCAGAGGTAGTGTACAGTCGCGGACAAAAAATACAGTTAGTTCCGATTGTCTTTTGATTTTCTTCAATTCCAACCTTGTCTTGTCTAACAATAACGAACAATTAGAATAAAGAATCATCTAATTTAGTGCAGTCGTTCGGAAGTTATGTGTGTACATACATTTCGGCTATTCTTATTTTTATTTATATGAATTAAGAAGATCACTGAATTCTGGAATTCTTTTTCTAATATAAAGCAAAAACTATACAATAGGATAGATTTTACACCTTAATCAAGTTGGTTACTTTTATCATCTGTCAAAATGATAAATTTGGAAAATGTACTAAATGCAAACTTGTGACGTCACTGTTCTAGGCTACTCAATTGAGCAATCTATTTTAATGATTATAAGATTATAATTTGTAATAAAAATAAAAAGCTGTAAAAATTATATTTTTTGAGATGTTTTGTAATTATTATGGAGTAGACATCGGTATTTATTTACGGAGCAGTTATCTATCCTATTGATGTTGAGGCCTTGCTTAGCTTGAAAACCAGTAATGTGCTAATTGTCTAATTTTTCTGCATCGTTATTTAAATGTTTATTTTATATTTAAGTGTTAAGGAAAATTGAAATTTGCGAAATCTGTCTATGTCTATTTATAAAAATAATGATGCGTACGCGCATAGATTCCGATCGACTGCATCAAATTGGATAATTTTTTTATGCGGTCATCAAAGTCCGGACAGGACTGTGTAGAAGAAAATTATAAGAAAACCGAAAGTTTTATATTTTCTACATCAACGTGCCCTCACCCGTGGTTAACCGAGGTGGGTGTATAAAGGGTCCGGACGGCGTAAGAAAGCGGTTCCCGGATCCCTCCCGTCTCAGGCGCAGAGTGGCACACCGTGGTGGTTCAGTGGGTAGTCTGGCTGGTGTCAGCCAGGAGTCCCACCCGAAGCGAACCCCCTGTACCCGCAGGGGGGGAGCGAAGTGCGTAAAGGCATTCCACCACGTCAAAAAAAAAAAGGTGGGTGTATAAACAGTGAAAAAAATTGCGGTCCCCAGCTACATATTCTGCTACGCGTGCATCTGGCGCCACGTGCGCGCGGCGGGCGCCTGCCCCGTCACGCGCCGGCCCGCGCGCGCCGACGCGCTCGTGCGCCTCTACCTCGACTGAGCCGCGCGCACCCATACGTCGGTATAGGATTGGAGTTCAGTTTCCTTCTCTTTATCATACCGTTTAAGGTGGCTTTTACTCTGATGACATCTCAATCCGTCTTCAAGCGAATAATCAAAATTAATTTGTACTTAATTGCATCGGTTTAGAGTAGCTATTTATATACACGTAATCAAAAAGTTAGACTTCTGTACATAAGTAGGTGTATTAAGTTAAAACAAATTTGTGGATAATATTACTATTGTAATATGGAGAGGTGGTTAAAATGCTCTAAGCAGAGCTAACATGTTATGTAGATTATTATTAATCTGATTGATTTATATCGTAACGAATAACATTGTGATCGATTTTATAATCGACTGTAAGACAGACCTTTCCTTGAGACAAAACTAGGAAGGTTCCTTGTAACAATCTTGTAAAATGTCCCTACCGGTAACTGTGTTCGTATTATTTGTTATAGTATGTGTTATACAAGAGTGTTTGTATTTAGTTATATAACTGGAACGACGGCCTAGATTTAGACCAATGTACTATAGATAAATTTGAATCATGATCCACCATAAGCTTACTTTCTTACAGACTTTCAAATATAATTAGGTCGACATTCACATAAATATGCATTTCCATGGTAACAACCTTGTTGTCTGTCATTAGATTACGCAGAGAATTATATGTTGCAGTGAGGTATTTCTCCAGATCGGTTTTTGTTTGTGCGAAAGACGGTCCCCATTTCATGTCATCCACATTTTTTATTATTTTTATTATTAATTCCATCACGACGAAGACTTGAAGACTCGAAGACTTAAAATTGAAGACTTGAAATACTTGACATTGGCAGAAATAGTTGAGCTGATCAAAAGAAGAAGAGATATTTCTTGTAATTTTTACTGAGTTATAGTTAGTTCCAAACAGCATGACTTAAAATTGTGATTATTACTTTTTTATCTGCCTATACGTTCTAAGTGCGGCGTGCACTGAAAAGGATCCCTAATCTTTGTTGTTTTGACGGTTTCAAACGATTTATCGGCAACGTGGGTCATGAATCAAATTTGTCCATAGCACACACGGCAAATAAGCCCATACTGAACTATGCACCAGTCACAAGGCAATGAGTTGTTGCGAAATAAACTCGCAATAGAGGTCCACGCTTTAGTAGTTTTAAGTGCCTGTTATTTTAACTATTACTACTAAAGAATTGAAACTATTTAGTACATATACTAATTTGTATATATTTGAAGAAGAAAATGTACTTGCCAAAATAACGTGCTAATATAATCCTGACCAAGTATTTAGTTTTGTGTGTGTACATGACATATACCTATGCTAAAGTTTTAACCCCATTTAATCTTAACTAAATTGTTATGTTAGCAAAATGAAAATTATAAAACCCGTTAGTTGTAGGTTCTTCTAAGTACTTTTTGTATAGTATATAAAGCAACGGAGCTGATGGATCTTCTGATGATGTTAAGTGATTAACAACACTCGTAGACTCCTCCAGTAAAAAAGACACAAGTGTGTGAGTGAGAACATGACCTAATCTAGATTCTAAGGGTAGCGTATGCAACTACCAATGAAGAGGTCTCAAGTGCGGTTTCCGGGTCGGGCCAATAAGTGTTATTGTGTATTTCCTAATAACAACCCGGAGTATATAAGTTTGGCTGTGTTTCAAGCCCGCGCCTCAGAGAGCACGTTATGCCATCTACAACTAGTTCAACTTTCGAATTCAGTTCGTCCCCAGGGTTGCGCCCCAGTCGCTCCGTGGGAAAATTGATAATCAGGTAAAACCGGTTATACTAGTAGCCGACCCCAATTAATCTTGGGAATAGTAAAGGCTAGGAAGAAGAGAAGTGTGTGAGTGAGCTTATCACTGCTCAACGCTAATGCTGTCGGCGTGTAGTTTTCTTTGAATTGCATGTAGTCAAGGGTGGTGGTATTATATGAGGTGATCTGGCTACTACTTTCATCTCTTATTGGCCAGTAGATCTCATTGTAAAAGAAAGTTTATTTTAAATGAGCTTAATTTGTAGAACCTCATTTCAACTATTATTATATATCATGTTAGAAGTACGGTTTTGCGAATTGATTCCAACAATTTCAGTCAAATATTAAATACTGAAATTGTCTAAACGAATAGCGTGGCTAAGCGGTCGCCGATTTCTGCTGTGGTTTCGAACCCCACACGGGATGCAATGGGGCAACACTTAGCGTGTTCTACTAATTTTTATTCCCGAATCGCCAAGTCGTGTATGTTCGTAAAGTCCCCCGTGACACTGGATAATTGTTATTTTTACGATTTGGTTTTCAAAAGTGTTAGGTATTTTATCCAATTATTTATTAAATAAATATATTGTATACCTATATGTTTCACTGATAAATTGATAGTGTTTTGGATAATTATGCTCAATTAAAGATAACTCTTACTGTAAGGTATGTGTTTCTTATCTACGAACGTGTATTTATATTGATATAAACTGTTATTGTTGCAATAAAAACGTTTTATTTAATTATCACCTTTTCGGGGCCATAGTGAATTCATCATGTAATGAGCCGAACCCCGCTTTTTTACGTCACTACTTGACATCTTAAATTATGTTTTTTGATCCTTAATAATATTTAATTAATCCAAAATTGTCTTCTTTTTATTTTACACATTAACACACGCATGAATGATCCTGAACTAGGAAGTAATAAGACAAAAGGAAACAATAACAACATTTACAAAAAATGGTAGCGTTCCCATTGCCATTCATCGTGGCAGTATTACCACGTTGAATGGCAATGCTAATTCTCTCTGCTAGAAAAAGGCCAGCCTTCTGGCCACGAGAAGCGTTAATCAGTTCCTTCCAGAGAGTACTCGGACCCCATGAATGTAAAAAAAAAGTATATGTGTATTTATATCAGTTGTCTAGTACCCATAATACAAGCTCGGCTTAGATTGGTAGTCCCAATCTAAGCCGATGGTGTTGTGTGTTAATTGTCCGAAATAATTATTAATATTTATTAATTAATGTCATCTCGACCCCAAACGCTTTCCATCAGGCAGAGTAGTCATTATGGCAGGGCCAAACGTTGAGCGATGGATGGTGTCTGAATCCATAAATCTGATTCCAACTCTCCCACAGACAACAAACGAGCACGCCCCAGCAAGACTGGTTGAAATATCCAGTAGTCTTTTTCGCTTTAAAATACATAACGTCGCCTCTCGTTGTCGATGAGAAAATTGATTAATATAATATTGGGAAAAGTTATCTGCCAAGCATCTATATTAAGCAATGGCTGTGCATGACACTTCAGAAACAACCAGTGTGTTTAGAAGAATTTTTCTGGTTAACTCTTCTGTGTCATGGACCGAAGACAGAAATGCTGGAAGGATGACATCTACAATTTCGCGTACTCCAAGACCACCTCACGAACTAATAAATAGGCTTGGAGCAAGGCTCGATCGCTTAAGGCCACATTGAACACTTTCTAAACGTGTTTGGATAATTTTTACAACTTTTTCTAAAAGTGATGAATATTTGCAAAGGAGTGATGACTGAAGGGCGTGTGTTAAATTAGGTACAAAAAGACAATAACGAATAACAGTATAATACTATATATTCATTTTAAGTAAACGATCTGAAAATTCACCAAATTGCTTAATTTTGTCCTTTTCGAAAGTTTGAAAACAATCTTCCATGACCAGAGACCCAAGAAGGCGAAGAGGCATTTTTAGAAAGTGATTACCACCGCCCATGGACATTTGCAACACCAGAGGCGTCACAAGTGCGTTGCCGGCCTTTGGGGGATGGGGATGGGGTATGGGCCTCCGGTATGCTCACTCACTCGGTGAAACACAGCGCAAACGCTGTTTCACACCGGTTTTCTGTGAGGCCGTGGTATCACTCCGGTCGAGCCGACCAATTTATGCCGAAGCATGGCTCTTCCACGTGCTGTCCAGCATTTAACAAACTAGATCTTTCAAATGTGGCGGTGTCAAGGGGTCAAGACCGTCAGGACATCCATCTGAAAGGAGGCAATGCTTGAAAAAACATCCTTAGGAGTAACATTAAGATGTTCATTGTCACTAGGAGGTGGGTCATAAAAAGAGGAATAGACAAGACACATTTCCCTGCTCACAACACAATTATTTATAGCGGGTAGGAATCTTTTCAATTAATTTTAGAGACTACTAAGTAAATAGATGTGAATATATGTATTGTATTTTTAATGTATTGTACATCATTTGTGATAAAACAGGCACACGTAAAGAATAAAATATAAGTGATACAACATGACGCATGTTCAAGTTACTTCGTCTGTTCCGTAGCCATTTGTCAAACAGATCAAGCTAGACTATAGGGCTATGTAGTATTTTACGTCAGTGTTCTATGGTTCGTTCGTTCGTTACTTTAGAGGGAGCACCTGCTTTCCCGGCTTCTTGTACCCGAGACAGTGTACGGTTTTTTAGTCAATTCGAATCCGACTTAGTCACCAGTTGGTGGTAATCGAGAGGAATTCCGCATAAAAAAGGAACTTGTAGTATTTAATTATCACGCATAATATTTTTATTAAGTAAGTATGCAATCCCTGCATCCAACTATGTAAGCATACCAGTCAGCCCTTCTGTGTTTGGTAAATTTAATGTACCAGGTCTAATTATTGCTTGGAATGTCCCCATTACCAACTGCGTCTCCCCATCAGGAGACAAAATACCGCCGATAGGTCCGTCATCCTTATTTTGATCGTCTCTTTTCGTCTTCTTAGATTCTCCATTCATTTTATTCTCTTCATCAATACTTTGAATATTATTTATATCCATTACCGTTCTTCTGATGAACTTAGTTAATTTAGGGTCTATTATATAAGAAGAATGATCTTCGTTTTGGAAAGAATTAAAGTCAGCTGATCCTTGTGCTTGTAAGTCTTCGTTATATTCTGTTTCTAAATTTGAAACTGACATAACAGAATCTATGTTTACTATTTGATTGGCAGTGTCTTCGAATTCATTAAAATTTTTATTATTCTTGTAATTAACTTGTTTCGATTTAATTGGTACAGAATCCACTTCGAATATTAAAAATATAATGAAATGAATACTATGCTTTACAGACATCATAGCTCTATACCAAAGTTTTGACAAAGAATTTTGAAAAAATGCAGAATATTTCTAATGTTCCGCTACTGTTATCGTATCGTTGTAGGTTGTTCTTGTTTTATGCTAATTTCTCATAATCTAGAACCTATATGTTTTTCTATTGTACATGCATTGATTAGGCTGAAACAGGATGTATATGAATTATTTATTGCACACTAGGTTTTGCCCGCGGCACCGCCCGCGTTTATATGTCGGTAATTATCGCGGTAAATAGTAGTCGCGTATTATTTTGATGTACCTGTTAGCTACATCACTGTGAAGTTACATTTTTAAGTACTTTTTGGGCGAGAGAGTAACAAACATCCGTAAATCTATCTACATATAATTTAACTTCGCAACCCCTGACTGAGCCTTTTTTTACGTGTGGAAATCCCCTCGGGCCTTCACCCCACCGGGTTTACGGCGGGGCGGTGTGTCGGAATCGCACCGACTAAAACCACACGTGCGCCACTGAAACGGAATTGATCCGGGAACCGCTTTCTTACGCCATCCGGAGCTACCCCCTGACTGAGCCGGTATCAATCATTTCGAGACCAGTGAAATACTCACAAATATATTTATTACTACACAAATAGTTAATTATTCTAATATTCATTGCTACTTTTCCATAGTGTGAATAAAACAATACTAATTAAAAAAGGTTTTATTCTTAGTTTAAAATACAATACAATACATCAAATATTCACAAAAACTATGCAAACACAAGTTGTGGCGAAATTAACACACAACACAAAAATACTGTCAAGAGTTATTAATCATTGACAAATTACTTTTTAACAAAAATAGCAAAAATTGCGCCATAATAATGCCATAGATAAATAATGATTTTAACAATAGATTTTTTAGCATATATTAAAGGCGGAATAACATAACACATAATCCTAAAAATAACAACTTATTTGGGCAGTCGTAAAATAATTAGTGAAATTAGTCTTCAGAAGTGATCAGTCACTAATTTTTCACTTATAGTGAAACTAATACTGCCCTCAAAAATCTATCCTAAAACTTACTCCAAATGCATTGTAACGATTAAAGGATGTGAAGAAGTACTGGGAAATCAAGCGGTTGTGTGGTCACAGAACGATGCGGGGGCACGGGCGGGCTCCCTGGGGGCGAGTGGATGCGCAGCTGGCCCCATGTCGAAGTAGCCGTCTCGCCCTGCACACGCACTTATGATTTCAGAATTCTCGTTAACTCATACAACAATATAATTTAAATTAATATCTATATAATGTGTGATAAACAACAAAATAAATTGCATGGTCTCTTAAATTTCACTTTTAGGTTTATTTTCATTTAAAAAGAAGCAAATTTTTTGCTACTTTGATTCATACTAAATAGTATTTGTGGCGACTTCCACTTACAGTACAACATAAATACACTACAGCGCCATCTACCGCAGATACACTGAACTACGGAGTACTACACGAAGAAACTAGGCAAACGAGTAGGCCTATCACCTGATGGTAAGCGATTACCGCCATGGTGGCGGCAGACACCCGCAATACCAGAAGCGTCAAAAGTGCGTTGCCGCCCTTTGGGATGGGGGAGAGGCTGGGCACAATATAAATTTATTGTAATTTTAAAAATAAAGTTTAAAACCAGAAGATGAGCAGTTTATATGAGACTAGCTTACAGAACTTCCATGAAATGCAAGTTTTAATTTATAATATGATAATAACACTTTGGATATCAAACATACGAGATCTGCTTAGTTTAAGACTAGACAGTGTTTAACAATGCCACCTAAACGCAAACTAAGCCGGGCTGGTACTATAGGTACTAGACAATGGATATAAACACATATTATTCTTTTGCTAATACACACATTTATACATAGAAAATATGCAAACTTCAAAACAAATATTTGCAGATCATCCAAAATTTGATCCGACACAGGGATTAAATCCGACCTTCAGCACAGCAGTTGCTTGCACTACCACTGTATAACCAAGGCAATTAAATATTAATTTATTATGATTGTACTAGTTCATGTGGAGATCACGGGGAGGCTTTGGACATACCAGTCTTGGACGTCTTTTGGCTGGAAAGATAATGGTTATATGGCCCTAATGAGCCATGCAACTAAACATATTTTATTATGTCTAGCCCCTTTTCTGAAACTTCAGAATCCAGCTTGTGATGTCTCTTCTTAAACTTATATTCTCACTTACCTCAGAAGAGGGGAAGCCTTGGTGGATCATTGTCTATGCCTAGACGAGTTGTATGATTTCGTCGTTCCAGACGACGATATATATGCCTGCCATATACAAGGTGCAGGACTTGAAGGTGAAGATGCAGCGGCACTGGACGAGCTTGCCCTCGCTGGCCCCGAATCAGCGCCTTTTGCGGATGATAAGCACCTGTCCAGACAATGCAATGCAGAAAAAACAAGCAATTACAAGACACATATGTCTCAGAGGGATAGGCAGAGACAATTGCTTCCTACTAAGTACAGTCTTGACAGACTTTTGCTGCATCCACATTCATCATCACTGTATGCACATTGGTAGCTGATGCTTTTACATTGCCCTTTTTTTATATTTTATTATTATAAGGTGTTTATAATATATTATCATATATTTCTTCATATAGTCTGAAAATACTTTAATAAACTACGAACTAACTACTAATCACGCTTAGACAATATATATGTAAATTATGTATCTCAATATCACTTGATTCTCTCTTATTTTTAAAGCCATACGACACCGGTTTGTTTACGAATAAAGCAAAACTAAAAAAACAATAACTAACAGTCTTATTTCATTAATAATAATACCGCTATACCTATACTATACCATAAATAGGTACAGCGGTATTGTTAATTAAATAAGTCTGTTATCTAACAGTATCCTTCTTGCAGGATAAAACAAATCAGTTTCTCTGTAGAACAACGTCTTTAAATTAAAACTTACACAGTTAAACACAAATCATATAAAGTAATAAAATAAAAAAATACCTGAAGGACAAAGATAAGCCATTTAAAATTTACTTATATGTCGCTCTTCCAAATAAACAAATAGATTGAATTTTCTTGTTATTATTGATTTACAGACAATCACTGTCAATGCAGTCAGTGTTACCAATTCTCAGAAATACCTACCCCTAAATCTACAGCTACAGTACCCCCCAAACCCCAAAATTCCCTCACCTAAGTCCATCCAATCTACGAATTGCCATATGAAGTTTCATACTTATAATTCGAACAATTTTGTATAGGCATAACATAGGTTCATTACCATACCATGCTATAAATTCACTTTTAAAGCAATAATCGTCATATTTTTTTAGTTTTATCTTATTTTGCTAGTATTAAGTAATATTCTATTATTTAATACTAGCAAATATAATAATAGCTATATAATAATAGTTCAATATTTTTTCATTATAATAACGACATATTACATCTTTTTAGAAACGTCATTAAACTAGGAATATTTTGAAATGATTGGACACTATTGTTTTTATATTTTTTTACACCAGAGCTGTTCAAAGTTCCACATCAAAAATATTTCTTAAGAAATTTTAGAAACAGAAAACAATAGTTTAAGATTATTTTTTAAGAATATTACTCCAGTTAGCGATTTTATGTGATAGTTGTTCACTGATACGGTTATATTAAATATTTAATCACAGAAATAACTATGATTTAACCTCGTTACGAGTAAAAATCAGCCAAAAAATAATGTCTTTTTAAAATGCTATATTTCTAGCAGTGTAAGGGTAATGTTTTCTTATTTTTTTTTGGGCTTGGCTTTAGTTCTACTATTAGCCTTTCAGAGGCTATTCGTTCTTTCCTATAGGCACCCTGTATACATACGGACTTGAAATAGAGAATCGCATATTGTAGCAATAGATTTCCTTCACACCTCCCTTTTTCGTGCGGAAATCCCCTCGGATACCACCGAGTGGTGGTTATGTGGATTCGAACTGACTAAAAACCGCACACCACATCGGGGAGAACCTGGTCTTGGAGAGCCTTCGGAAGGAAATCCATGGAACCCCTACGACCTCGAGCCACCCACTGTTTGTAGGTGGCCCCCTCCTGTGTCCTTCACACCTCCCTGTCTCTTGTATTGGCTCTTCAATCTGACAGAACTGTGGGTACCTTTTAGTTAAGTTGAACTGTGACTTAAAAATCGCCTTGATATGAAACCAAGTTGCAGTGTTAGTTTGTTCTCAAAGCAGAATTAGAGAAAAGAGAGAGACTAATGAAGAGAAATCAAAATATGCCAATACTGGGGCAGACTTAAAATATCGATTTGCAGTCTCCCTAAATGCTTTGAAGTAATGATTATTATTTGACGACCCCTAAATTTAGTGAGAAACTCCCAAGTAAGCAACCCTTTATTTAAGTCAGGTAAAAAGAGAAACTGGTTGTTAACACCATCTAGCGAATAAGCCAGCCAGGTAATACCAATAAAAGATTACCAATTTTAAATTACGAACTATTAATTTACCTCAAAACCACTGACCCCATACATCACTAACTCACTAATTATTACGCCAACAAACAGACTAGTCCACATTAAATGCGTTGTAAATAAAAGCTTACAATTATTAATAAAATTTTATTTCTAAGTTAAATTATAATACAAAACAATGAAATAATACAAACTATGCATTCAAAAATTGTAATAAATTCAACACACTGCTTGGCAAATGTTACAAAAATATTGTTATGGTTAGTCAATGATAAATAATATAATTTAAAAAAGTGCCACATAGATGGTGCTATATTGATGCCACAGATTACTAAAATAGTCTAGATTGTGTGCCAAAGAATAAAAATGGAATAACTAATTTCTTGCGGAGCAGTCATAAAATAAATGAAACAATTTAATAAAACATTACACTTACGAAACGGAGACATACTAATTTTTTTTCGCAAACGTCCAAAGTAACACGGCCCACTCACTGGTTGTATATGTATATTATATCAACATTTGAACACTATCCTACGACTTTACAAGTACTCCACATCCGACGTGATGACTCCATGTAAGAATTGGTGGGAAATCTGGCGGCCGTTCTGGGCGAGAAGGATAATGCGGGGGCTGTTGCCACGGTGCAGAACCGGCACGGGCGGGTTCTCCGCCGACACCACGGACGCGGGCACGCTCGAGACGTAGTCCCGTAGCTGGTCACGAGTAGCGAATATCTTGTCCCCGTAGATGTTAGCGCCGTCCGGAGAGTCCAGAATACGCCACGGCTCAGCCGTGTCAAAATAACCGCCCTCGCCCTGCGGAATGATACACATTCTCAATTTGAATCATTATCATATTTGAATCAAAATATTNAGATAAATAAATAAATAAATAAATAAAATCATTGCCTATGTGGCTTATACAATAGGTTACCTGTTTAGCAGCTCGTTTTAAGAATACAGCTGTATCTACACGGCGTAAGTATACGTCTTTTTACGACTTACTCCAACGTACCTCAAAAGTAGAGACGGCGTAGTGGTTTCCCTTCTTGGCGGTGACGACGGAGACGAGCTCGCCGTCTTTGTTGACGATGGGCGCGCCCGCTATATAGGAATTGGGGGACTCGAAGGTAGGGGCGCAACGCCACTGTGCCAGCTCGCCGTCGCTGGACACCAATAAGATGCGCTTGTTGCGGTTGATAAACACCTGCCCAGAGAACATCACCAGATGTACTTTGCTTCGTGCCACTTTTTTGAAATTTCATTTTAAACATTATTGTTTGCTCAAAAAAAATAGGATGACTGATGGTGATGACATGTCTTTATTGAGTTCTTGTGGGTCTAAATTTAGAGTATATTTGGCATCGTCAGGAAAAACAGATTCTTTTCACAGATGAGTATTTGAATATATATCTATATTTTTACTTTTCGATAAACGGTAACACTGAGTATACTAATTAAAATAATTCAAAATAACATAGAGGGGTTCGTGGCTAGATAACTGAGTAGGTTGTTGTCCTACAGAACTTCCATATCACCTTTTTCTTTGGGTTTTGGCGAATCGATGCAAGTCGCGCCAAGTAAAAGAATGCAGTTCAGTCGTATTGCAGTAGATTAAAAACAGACACAAACTTAATTTAAAAAAAGGCTGTCTGTAAGAAAAATCCTCGGCACTCCTAGGTATCCTTTTACAAATATACGCAATTGATGATGGTAAAATACAGTGCAGCTGACCTTCTCGGCCGTGTTCTCGTCAAGCCTCACGTAGACCAGCTCCCCGAGCGGCGCTAGCACCTGTTCTGTGAAGACGTCGCAGTAGTGGTGCGTTTTGTTCGCATACCTTTTGATCTGGAATTATTATACAGCTCAGCTATTATGAAAGTTTAGACATTTTCTAGGGTTGTCTAGCGGCAAATATGCAAACTACTTTCTACCTATATACTTAGCACAGCACAGAAATCGTCCCCTTTCTCCAGAATTAAAGAGAAAGAGGTATGGGACTCCAGAAACTTCACATACTGGGTGAAAAGCACTGCAGTGGTGGGTGAAACGCGGTGATCTTATTGAGCCAGTATTAGTTCATGATGAAGTTGACCTGACCATGGTTTCATCCATTACTTGATTTCTCAAAAAAAAGTATTGGATCCAATAGAATTCTTGGCTTAGTTAAGATTATAAAGCCTCTTCTCAAAATATTTTGGTAAATAAAAAGACGTAGGTACACCTCGACGAAGAATATAAGTAATCTGTTTTACTATAGTTAATATTTTTTTATGGAGTAGGTGGCAAATGAGCAGACGTATCGCCTGATGGTAAGCGATTACTGCCGCCCATGGACACCCGTAACACCAGAGGCGTCACAAGTGCATTGCCGGCCTTGGGGGATGGGGAGAGGGATGAGATGAAGGGTTGGATTATGGGCCACCGGTCTCCTCACTCACTCGGTGAAACACAGCGCAGGCGTTGCTTCACACCGATTTTCTGTGAGGCCGTGGTATCACTCCTGTCGATCCGGCCCATGCATGCCAAAGCGTGGCTCTCCCACGTATAGTTAAAAATATTAAACGATAACTTCTTTACACATCCGTCACTTTTTAAATTATTAACGCAAATAGGCTTCATCACTATTCTGCGTAGTTACACATCCTCATTGTACAGCAATATAACATATACTGGTATGGGCAGCGTTCGTCTAAAATACATATAACGGGTCTTTAAATACGTGCGTAAAAATTTCTTCTCACCTCTTCTGCTGAGCAGCTGTGAATGGGAATAGTGGAGCCGAAGCTGGCGTACTTCTTGCCATCTCGCTCGTGCAGTTCCGCCGGGATGGAAAGCTCTTCCACCAAACCCTTGTAGTTTTCGTTTAGTGCCGTTCGTTTAGACATTGTGACCTGAAATTAACATTAAAAGAAATAACCTATAACGTCATACATGCTATCGTCAAATCTTTTATTTTTAACCGACTTCAGAATGGGAAGAACCTTACGGTGTCCGGTCCAGTTTACTCCTTTACTCAGTTCTTACGACACCCACGGCATGAAAAGAGGTGGCGACACTCTGTATGTTTATTTTTCCCCTTGAAAATTCTTTATATCCTTGAGAGAGGCCAGAGACAGAGATTTAAATGTGTCTGCATTAAAATCAATATCTACAATTCGTAATATCAATAAAAGCAAGTGTACGTTTGACGGCGCGGTTGGTCTAGTAGTTTTCGCACACGCTGCTTTCTAGTATTGTGGATTCAAATCCTACAAATGGTTGCTCTAAGCCTATGTGTTCTTTGTGTCTGTTTTATGCATGTTTGTTAAGCCCCCGCGACACAGGATGTAGATCCTAATGCAGGAGTAGTCTTTTTTTAAAAGTAGGTATCTTTTTGGAATAATGCTTTCTTTCTGATTTTAAGTACGGGAGATGTTCTTTAATCCAAAAACATAATTAAAATATAAATAAATATTTCGGACATCTAACACACAACGCCATCTAGTCCCAAAGTAAGCATAGCTTGTATAATGGGTACTAGACAACTGATATAAATACATATATACTTTTTTTGGCAATACATACATATCATACATAGAAAATTAATTTAATACATAAATTATTATTAGCTAATCGTATTTGGCAATAGAATAAAACCCCAAACTCCGAAACAAATATTTGCAGATCATACAAAAATTTGCTCCGACCCAGGATTCGAAGGCCGAAACAATGGAATAGACAGGTGGTAGACAAGATAAAACCATTGCATTTGAAGTTTTCAGAGCAGACACTTTCATTCTGCTGTCGGATACAAAATATTCAGGCAAGATGGATTCTGCCGGATATCAGATCAGACCTACCAAAATGACTCTACCTGATGGAAAGCATAAGCAGAATCCAAGAGAGAAAAGTGGTCACCATACTTATTGCGGATGCAGACAACGCAACAATGCAGCCTGGTGACCCACACCATGGTGGCCTAGTGATGCCACTGCATCATTAGGCCTCGCACTCACCAACGAAACACGACAGTACGAACGCTGTTATTTTACGTTGATCTTCTGTGCGAGGTTGGAGCCGCCCTGGTAGCCTACCCTTAGTAGCTGTCGACTAGGTCTTTCTAATCTTAATCTTCATTTACAAATCAACAAGGTCGTTAATAGGGATTGTTTATTTGTTTGTCACAATCAGCTGCCACGCCCGGTTTGAACTGATAACAAATAATTGACGATCACGTAACCAGATTATTCTCGGCTAATTAACGTTATTGTATCTAGAAAATAAAATTTTGATAATTGGTTGATTATATAAGGACACTCGTAGGTGTTGGTCGTTGCTAATCGTATTTGGCAATAGAATAAAACCCCAACGATAACGGTGGTGATGGATTAAGAATGAGAATTGACATCACCTAGTCCACCGACTATAGGAACAAATTACGCAGGACAAAAGCACTGCAAAAAGATCGAAAATTGAAACAGACCCGTTTTTTATGGAATTTGGGACAAACGAGCAGACCTATCCCCTGATGGTAAGCGATTACCGCCGCTAATGGACACACGCAACACCGGAGGCGTCACAAGTGCGTTTGTGGCCTTTGAGGGATAGGGAGGGGAGGTTCAATCACTCGGTGCAACACAGCGCAAGGACTGTTTCCCACCGGTTTTCTGTGCGGCCGTGGTATCACTCGGTGGTATCATGTCGAAGCGTGGTTCTACCACGGCTGTTTAGTTATCTATTTATTTATATAGTAGACCAACACCTCCTTTCTAAAGAAAGGCCTAAGTTCAGCAGTGGACTATTGAGGAGTGTTTGTTGATGATGACGTCACACGTTNCCCACCGGTTTTCTGTGCGGCCGTGGTATCACTCGGTGGTATCATGTCGAAGCGTGGTTCTACCACGGCTGTTTAGTTATCTATTTATTTATATAGTAGACCAACACCTCCTTTCTAAAGAAAGGCCTAAGTTCAGCAGTGGACTATTGAGGAGTGTTTGTTGATGATGACGTCACACGTTACTACGGTAAAGTATTCAAAATATCGGTAACTTTTTTTTATGGAATCACGGGCAAACGAGCAGACGTATCGCCTGATGGTAAGCGATTACCGCCGCCCATGGACATCTGCAACACCAGAAACGTCACAGGTGCGTTGCCGGCCTTTGGGGGATGGGAAGGAGAATAGGGATGGGAAGAGGGGTTGGGGTATGGGCCTCCGGTATCCTCACTCACGCGGTAAAACACAGCGCAAGTGCTGTTTCACACCGGTTTTCTGTGAGGCCGTGGTATCACTCCGGTCAAGCCGGCCCATTCGTGCCGAAGCGTGGCTCTCCCACGGTAACGCAGAAAACCCATAGTTTGAACCGTCACGTCTATGTTACGGTGACGATTATTGGTTGGAATTTTTACACAGGTGTCACATGTCACAACATACAAAATAATCTCTTAAAAATCATAAAGTAACTGCTACTTACTGGCACTAAAGGTGTCAATTTAATATCACTGGATGTACTCATTACTTTAACTGAATTATCCACGTTTGAACACCCAACTCATTAAATCTATGGAACTCCTAAAATTGTTAGAAGCGAAGTAGTGATATTTGATAACACACGCGTAAGCGCACCACGTGAAAGAGATTAATTATGATAATCTTGATTGTTATTATTTAATTGATTTTACATTATCAATTAAACACAGACTACACCATCTAATTTGGAACAAAATGATTTACATTGAAATATTGTTTTGTATTTGGATCCAATGATGTTATACTAGTTTAATATCATCGTTGGTAGATAGATGGTATATAGATCTACTATGTAAATAGGAAGACAGCAAGCTATGACCAATGGGAACGGAGTATCTATAAAAATATTGTGAAAATGGGAGAAAAATATTTCTTTGACTGCCTCGGTGGCCTAGCGGCAGCATATGCGACTGCTGTTACTGAGGTCTCGGGTTCGATTCCCGGGTCGGATCAAATGTTTGTATGATCTGCAAATATTTGTTTCGGTGTTTTCTATGTATGATATGTATGTATTTACAAAAAAAAATGTATCTAAGTATTATATCAGTTGTCTAGTACCCATAATGCAAGCTCTGCTTAGTTTGGGACTAGATGGCGTTGTGTGTTAGATGTCGGAAAATATTTATTTATTTATATTTATTTTATTCTGTATAAGATTTTCTTTCTATCTTTTAAAAGATGCAGACAAGATTTTTTTGTTATAGTAAAAAACTACCTGCGAAGCTTAATTGTAGTCCAGAAAACAGAAGTTTCTATATAAAACTTAACTGTTCTGTTTTAACCAATTTCAGAAAAAGAATAGGTTATAATTCGAATGCATTGTATCTTTTTTTAGGTTATGTAGGTCATAACTTTCGACTTTGTGAACCAATTTTGATGATCCTTTTTTTTTTTAAAGCTAGTGCTTCCCATTTGGTCCCATTTCAATTTTGTCAAGCTCGTCGGTGTCTTTTTTAAATTTGTGATTATTTCAATAAATCAATCCTGACCAATCCACGTGACTCCTGACCAACTATTGCTTAATCGATGCAGGAAGAAAGAAGCAAAACTAAAAAGTAATATTACGACCAAAAGAAAATAACGTTCATAATATCGCTTATTATTGTCGTAAAGAATTGAAGAAAGGTTAGAGAAATAAAGCAAGGTCGGATAACCTCTTGTTGTGATAAGTTATTGAATATTTGAGCATCTTTTACGCTCTTTGGTACATTTTCCCTTGCTGTCCTCAAAGCCGTCTAAACCGACTCTATTGGACATAAACACGGTTGGAGTTGGAACATATCTAAGCAATAAAACTATTGAGGATAACCCAAAATTTTGAGCCAAAAAAACGGCAATCTTATCTCCACTGAAATTTAATCAAAAACCATCGAGCATTTGTGAGAATAATTAATAACAAAAAATAGGAAACTGTGACTGTCCGAACTGCATTTGATAAAAGATAGATAAGAACCTTGCATAACTTATAGTATAGTGAAATATATGTATTATTTTGTGATGACAAAGATGGGCGTCTAATAATTCTAGATTCTGACGTCATATGTGACGTTAGATCCTTTACAAGTTCACGTTTTGAGCGCAGATCCATGAACCTCTTTTCAAATAAAAATCTTAATGTATCATAAAACCCATACCAAACCTACATTAATGCGTCAGTAAATTAATTATTTTCAATCTCGGATATTATTAACGAAAACACAAACACACAAGATAACTTTAAAAATTACACTGCTTTTGTTAATTTAAATACATTACGTAATATACATGTACTGAAATAAAGTTAATATATAAAAAACACATAAGTTGTTGTTATTCTTTTAAACGAACACAAAACAATTTTCCGTCACAAAACAAACTGCTGACCTTGTTATTGGCATTTAATAAATATTCTGTACATACCTACTTGGTCGTTCTATCTCCAAGACACAACTGTGGTCTTACGTCTGTGTTTCGTATCGTCAATATTTGTGTATTCATGAATGACGAAAAACCTGTCAGTCACTGCGGGGATAAATAAACAGTAGTATATCTCAACGGTGTCGTTCTATAGAGTTGTTCACTAGCTCTGTTTTATAAGTACATATCTCATGTGCGATTAACAAGAGGTGTGCCACATCTATTCATTGTGAGGTGAGGGCCCTGGCCAAGGGAGCCTATATAGAAGTACAGGATTGCTAAGAGAAGAAAAAATTGAAGCAAACCGTATAACAATCTGTCTTGCCAGCTTGGAATAGTTTACCAAAATTTCTTTCTACGAAAAGGCCTTTGTGGTATAGGGTTTGTTTTAAATCTATCTTCGTTCATTTCGGTTCGCACCCTTCAGTCGTTTCTTACAGGGAATAAGTAGGAGCGGCGATACTTCAATTTTTTAATTGTTCACCACACGGTATAGAAGTATTTATAAAGCATTTAAACGGATAGACATGCAATTATTGATTGACGATGTTGATGACACTAGTGAGGTGTCAAGGTAACGTCGGAACAGTAGGCAGATAGAATTAGATTTTACTAAGTTTTATGGTATGTAAAATCAGTTATTATTAGCGAAGTAGGAATACTGTTCATTTAGTTGTATTGTGGCCTATGGACCGTTGCACGATAACAGTATCTCTCTTCGATACAGGTGAAGCTCCTTGTACAGTTTATGGTCCGCACATTACACTGACGTGTAACGATTATTATTTATATCTACAATACTTGCCATACTTATATTATAAATGTGAAAGTAGCTCTGTCTGTCTGTCCTTCTTTCAAACCGCTGCGCCGATTTGAATGAAATTTGGCATGGATATACGTACTTTGATTCTTGAGGAAGAACATAGCCTACTCTTAGCTGCGATAACCGACAAACACCGCCGCAATAGCTAGTATATAATAATAAAAAATAAAAAAATTCGTTATCCTTTGATAGACCTATTGATCTGGAGATTGGTGTCTTTGACTGCTAAATCGGAGGTCATGGGTTCTATTCCCTCCCGGGACAAATATTTGTGTAATGCGCACAATCATTGGTTGTGTGTCTGGCCTTAATTTATATACTACTAACTCCATGCTTTGTTGTGGTACTATGTGGCTGTATTGAAGAGTGATCTTTACACAGTATAAAATTAAGTCTGAAGTCCGTTGCGCTGTCTATCCACTTAGATCTTTTAAACTACTCAACGGGTTTTATGCGCAACACTAAAATATTAGAACAGAAGAGAAACCGCATGATTCAGAGAAGGGAATCTGGGAATTATAGATACCTACTTGATAACAGGCAGATATAGTATGTTACAGTATTGAGTTGTACATATAGCAATTGACATACGTTATAATAAGTAATTATTACGTCAATAGAACGAGAATATTTGAACTAACAATAGAAGGGAGAGTATGCACAGATTGTTCAGTGGTTTAAGCGTTCAACTCGCCGCATCCTACTGCACCGAACATTGTGGGTTCAACCATTACATGGGACAACATTTCGTGTGATAGACATTAATGTTCCGAGTCCTGGTATATTTTGTCTGCTCCATCATGTATGTAAAGCCCTTTGCTACATAGTATATTGTCTCTTTTCTGTCTTAAAAAATTGCATATATTACCGGCAAATAAAATAACTTCTTCTTTTGAAGAAATAGCAACCAGTTAATCAGCTATTTCTGCCAATGTCACGTGTTTAAAGTCTTCAAATCTTAATCGTGATGAAAATAATGATAAAAATTATAAAACATGTGGATGAGATGAAATGGGGACCGTCTTTCGGAAATACAAAAAACGATCTCCCAAAAGTAACTTCTTTAAGACATCACACTAATTTTGGATTTTCTAGAAATTAATCTCACTATGATAATACCATAGAACAAAGTAAAAGTTAATTAAACTATTTTATTAGAAGAAGAACAAGTTCCATCAAGTGCCGAAAATCTAGAGTATAAATATGTTTTTATTTCTTTATTTTTTTTCTTTGTATAATAGACACATAGAGGCATTCGTTAAAAAGTAATTCTATCGAAAACTGTTTAAGATAAAAGTCTATAAAATGTCTTCTACAATTAATTTATTTTTTCTTAATTTAGTTTGTTAATTCAATTACCTGTCACTTGTTAACTAAGTAAGTACTTATTTAAAATTTTAAAAAAAACTAATGACCTTAATTTGATACGAATATGTATAAAGTTTAGTGAACTTTATCCTTTATATACTTTATACGTTAGTTGAGACTTTAGACAACCATAGTTACAGATGAAAAAGTTTTTAGCTCGAAAAACCATTATAACTGGATATATGAATCGAGATTAGTTATGTACGTTTTATATTTCTACAATATTATAATATAAGTTCGATTTTATATCAAAACAAGAAAAAATTCAAACCCGACTATGGGCGCCGACACGAAACTTGGCCAGATTTCAGCGTAGTGGGGTAAGTTCGCGCACAGCACACTTAGTGCAACAAATCAAAACAAACTAAATCGAAATGTAGTCGACTAACGCTCCGATCACTTGCTCGGAACGGTACAATCCCCGCGTCCTCCTTTTAACCAAAGGGAATCTAGCCAAATTACGTGCCGGTCTCTATACGTAAAAACTTTTGTTAAAATGCGTTAAGCCTAAGAGATCTAGGCTATTAAACTCCTAACACTATCACCCCTACGTGTATCCTATATGACAGTCTCTCAGTATAAGTAGGTAGTAGTACAGATAGGCGGTGACGAGACGCGACATAACGCATACTTGTTTAGTGGGTGACCAAGCGAGACATACTAGACACGACGTTTGACTACTACTCCTGGGGTTTAGTAAGTCTGGGACGGGTCCGCATGTGTTTATAACAGCAGTTCCTGGATCTCTCCCTTCTTAGCGCAGAGTGGCACACCGTGTGCATTTAGTCGGTCCGCTTCCGACACACCGCCCCGCCGGTAGTGTGCGGCCGTGGGGGTTTCCACAGATAAAAAAAAGGGGCATTAGTAAGTGCACGACGAAGACACAATGTGAGGTGACGCAATAAACCCGATTAATAATGAGAAGTAATGACCATCAAAATCACGTAGGACACTAGGCGCGATTTTTTTTAAATGTTTGGACCTGCTCAAATGACTCTACTCTGCCTGATGGAAAACATAAGCAAAATCCAAGAGAGGTGGTCACCGTGCTCCTTGCGAATTCAGACAATGCAACAGTACAGCTCGGTGATATTATGGCAGCCTAGTAATTCTTCTGCATTATTGGGTCTCCGGTCACGCACTCATCAACAACAAGCACGAAATCTGTAATTTTACGTTGATCTTCTGTGCGAGGGTAGTACCGCCCCGGTCTCGGTCAAACCGGCCCAACCGTGCTGAAATCAGCGTGGCTCTATTACCTTGAGAATCATCGCGTCACATCACGTCGTATTTGTTGCCTACGTTACGCACCACGTAACTTTACAAATGTTATAAACAAATTATATGATTGTTAAGATTTATATAAATTAGCACCTTAAAAATGGTACAAGGTGATATACAAACAACATTATTTAATAATAAGTTACTAAGATACAAAATGGATAAAACGTTTTTTAAATCTAACGACATCCGGGGCAAACTTTTGAAATTAAAATAAATCTTTACTCACATGTATTGTTGGGGATGAACACTGCGAACGCAATGTTTAAAATAGCTGCAGTTGTCGTATTTTATAAGGAAGTTTAAGATGGTGAAATCCATTTAAAATTAGATAGCGTGTGTAATATATTGTGCAATACGGTACATCCCCTGGCAGAGGGGAATTCGTATATTACACGGGGGATAAAAGACTAGTCGTTCGTTGATAAACAATTATTATTTTTCTGAAAATTAATACGTATTAATTTTAACGTTGATCTATATGAGGTAAGTATTTACATTTATTCTTATTGATTTTTTGGTAAAAATAATCACTCTAATAATAATTGCAGCTGTCGTTTATTTTGAATATATTATATGTACCACTATCGTTTATTCGGTTATAAATGCAATGTCGAAACATAAATTAGAGATCACTAAGCGATTGTATTTCTACAATTTTCAATGTTTTATTTCATTTGCCAGTGGATATAAATGTAACTATCATTGTGTAGACTTTATGCTTTGACAAAATATATTTTGAACAAAATATATTGGATGCCTGTATTACGATAAGTATTTGTTACAAAAGTAGGTACAATGAATTTTCTTTACGAATCATATTTTAATGATTTTTTTATTCATTTGATTTTTGAGTTAAGTTATACGCATTAAGCTTTTAGTAAAAGAACCTAATTAGAATCTGGAGTATAAATAAATAAATAAATATTTCGGACATCAAACACACAACACCAACTAGTACCAAGCTAAGCAGAGCTTCTATTATGATTACTAGATAACTGATAAAATACCTAAATATACTTTAATTTTGTAAATCCGAAACCACACTTCGAAACAAATATTTGCAGATTATACCAACATATGGTCCGACCCATGAAAATAAAATTAAGAAAAACAGTATGTACTACCTAGGTACCTATTTATATTTTTTATGAGTTACTCTCAAAGTTGAGCACCCGAGACAACACTTAAAATACATATGCGGAATATCGGTTTCATTTGTTTTAAACTCATAATCTTTAGTTAACCTAACCTAACATTGCGTGGCCCGAACTGGGTAGACCTATGGGTAAATTCTGGATTTATATTTCGACTATAACCAACAAAATTAGGTCACACTAAGTATACCCGGCTAAATCCAAATTTAAATAATCTTTTAATGTTACTCGTAACATCGGTATATATCAAGCACGTGTTCAGATACTTTTAAATGTCTAGAAGATTGAAATTATATAATTAAAGGCTTTAGAATTCCCGAACCACAATTAGTACAGGTTTTTATGTTCTTTTTAGACAGAAGTAACATCTTAGGTTTTTTTCTCACAAACCAAAAGGAACAAAACATTCAGATCCAATCTGTTTTATTAAAAGTTTATTAACAGCGTCAAAGTTATGATACTCGATTTAATACAAAACATAGTACCTTTCTAATTTTCGCTTTTATAGTTTTTATAGAGGTACTTGTTAAATTTTATTATAAACTAACTTTTAGACGTAGATTATAGAATTACAGTTCCTATTGTAAATATATAATCTACGTCAATACGTCAGTTTATAATATTTGAACACTTCACAATGAAGTAGTTACTAATTACCTAATTAGTAACTACTTCAAGTGTTCAGGCATGATATATTTACTTAGATAGTGTTCCTACAAACAAAAACTTGACTTTTTGTAACTTTACAGTTCGAATTAAAAAAGGAAATCGTATTTAGTTACTTCAATCCAAAAACTCGACAAATATTTTCGCAGAAAACAGAAGTAGGTGATATAAGATAAGAAAGCAAAAGACGGAAGAGAAATAAAAAGAACTTACATGATACGCTTCAGCAGAGAACTCTGCCCGAAACACAAACAAGATACAAAAAACAAAAAGAGTAGTCATTGTGACAATATTTTAAATCCTGAAGCACGTCGGTTTCAGACTAATCACAGAACATATGTACCATAGTTTATATACTCGCGCAGTTAAATCGTTTATCACCGATTATGAATAACAACAGTGTACAGAAACTTTACCCTAAATAATTATATTAATTAGGGAAGTCCCGTAAACTGAGACACAGGAAACCAGAGAGAACAAACATGGAAAACAGGACGTCATCTCACATTTGTTGTCATCATGACACGAAGTAGCCTGTGAAGGTAAAACAATGTTAATGTAAGAGAGAGTATGTGATTGTCATTGGGCGATATGGCCGCCAATTGTTTTTCTCTAGTTTAAGTTTTCTTATTTAAGTTAATCTTGTTACTAACCTGGTACAATATAGTGATGCATTATTATAAAATGTATACCCAAATATTTCACTGTGATTGTTTGGGATAAGTCTATCTATGCTTGTTTCAGTGTAAATTATCTTATTTACAAGAATGTATACCAATGCAGATTTATAATTGCGAGGAGAACTGGCTTATTGAGCACGATGGATAGAGTAGATAATGAAATACTAAGCAGTTTTGCATTATCGTATCTGCATCGTATCGTAGCAGTATCGTGAACCAAACTTACATAAGTTTAAGTTAAATATTTACACCTTCGTTCGTAATCAACGGAACTCCAGTTTAAAGATCGGACAAAAAGAACTGCGAGTGTTCGAGTTCGACGAAAGTCATATCCACCAGTGTGATGTGGTGACTGGGATCTAGAATACGTAGTGTGCCCATCTCTAACGTTCAAGTAGGTATAGCAAGAGCCGACTTAGGACGCAAGCTACCCAGGATAACCATCCGTCTGGCTATCATGATATACTTAGAAGGTCAAAATTTCCTTTATACGGAGAAGCCTGGGTCCAGCCAATTACTACTATGGGTTATTGTGTCGATGATGATGTTTGATGAGAGGTACAAACGAAAATGAACCACGTGGTTAGAATTAAAACTTAAAATACCCATGAAAATAAGAAATTTACAGATTGCGTTAATTTAGACTCGAGAAGAATGAAATTAGGAGATTTCTAAGCTCGATAACATTGTACATCAGTAAAAAATAAACGATTGAATATTACGGAATGGTTTGATGGACTGGAATAGATTTCATATTTCTTATAACGAATAGATTTTGACACAATATTTCGTTGTGTTTACTTCTTAGAGTTTCTGCTTCAATGAATCACAATTGCCTAAGTTATTATTTTGATTAGTTTCTTCTCTGTAACAGTACGAAGACAGATGAATATCGGTAACATTGTACACAATGACTAAACTAAACTATTCTGGCTCTTTCAATGTCAGATAATTCACGAATTTGCTACGTAGGTAGTTATTTGAATGATGTGTAACTGAACCTGTTTGAGAAAGTTATAAGTTTAGGCTCACTGAAACTTAGAATACCTAGAGGGCACTTTTGAGAAATAATGTGTTGCGCAAAAATTAAAAAGATTCCTTGGGAACGGTATCTGTTTATAGAAATAGTTTATGATTGTTAATAATCTAAGAACCTGGCTATCAATCTAGGTCCTGTATACAAACACATTTTAACAAAAAAAGTTAACGAATTCCTTCTGCTTATTATTACAGCAATCTTGAAAACATAATAATGTGACGCAATCGCAAAATACAATCGACAATATCTGATAAATCTATATATNGACAATTATACGTGGCATGCTCTCGAGTGGGTAAACCATCCAGTTTGTTTGTGTTAGCTAAAGATGGACTAACAAAAAACATTGTTCACGCTATAGCATTAAGAGATTGATATTGTTTAATATTGTTACTGTCGTAATTGTTTAATTAATGATATATAATTTTAAGGAATAAATTATAATAACTTAAAAATAATGTTTGCCTTTTGTTGATTTTATATTCCTCCATCGTTCACAGCGCTCCATGCTTATTTCACGCATATACCACATTTTTACATACATACAATATACACATTCTAACATACATACATACTTACAATAAGCGATTTTTTGTCTACACTAGAAATTGCTAGGAAATTATTTATATGGCAAAACAACGTTTGCCGGGTCAGCTAGTAATCATATAATATCCTAATGCCACAATTGCACTTAGAAATTACTTTGATAAGGTATGAAATCAATCAAAAATCTAATCCTACTAATATTATAAATTAAACATTGTGAAGATGGATTTAACTATTTAGATGAAACTTCACTTTTATTATCTAGTAGATCCACTCTGATTTCTGCACGAACGGGCCGGCTCGACCGGGGCGGTACTAACCTTTATTTTGTGCGGATATCCACCGGATACCACTGACTGGTGGCAATTTCGGTCTAGAACCGACTACCTCATTTCGTTTCCGGTACCAACTAGAAGTCTGGGCAACAGGTGTACCCTCGAAAGGAAATCTCTGGAACCGAAACCGTAGGTGGCCTGAGTTACATCGGGGACTTAACTCAGGCCACCTACGGTTTGTAGATGACCCCCTTCTGTGCAAAAACCCTGATGTTCCGTTTCTTCCCAGATATAGACGCTTGCGCCGCTACCCCGGCGTTCCTGTTAGGATGACATACGGCCTCACCTGTCACCCCCTAACCTGGCTTGCGCTTATGAAAGACTGAGATCGTTAAGTCGTCCGCGGTACTGGGCCCGGTGTACCAGAATAGTTCTAAAACTCATTGCGTTGTCTGCAATTGCAATGAGTATGGTGTGGTGACCACTACTATTGAATTTGGCGATGAAAAGCATGGACTTTTCATCAGGCAACATAAAGTCACTTAGGCTCATTTAAATATGATCAGGAGGTAACTTTCAAAGTTCTTTTGAGATCGCTTGGAAGTGGTATAAATGGACTAAAGTATCTTTTTGTTTAATATCAAAAATTCAGGAGATGAAAAATTTAACTAACTAAAAATTCAACAGAAAACTCTAAAATAAACAATGTAATAACTCAGTCCTAAAATTTAATATGCACATTTTAGTTCATGTTAGCTTCACTCTAACTCTTTACTTATACACTATTATTTCAGGCTACACGACTTCATTTCTTCTTTAAATATATAAAAGAGGAAGGTGGCTGACTGACTAAGATACCCAGAGGTCGACGCACAGCCCAAACCGTTGAACCTAAAATCCTGAAATTTTGCATGTAGGTTCTTTATAAAACGTAAGTGAGCACTAAGAAAGGAATTATGGAAACGCCACCCCTAATGGGGTAAAATAGGGGATGAAAATTTGTATGAAACTTTTTAGAAATTCCAGTGATGATTTGCTTATTTTTTAAATATAGCGAGTTTAAAGTAATAGGTATTGTAATATTTACTACTGCGCGAGCGGAGCCGCGGGTGAAAGTTAGATATCGATAAAATCAAACAAACAAAACTTACAAACTACTTACCACAGACAATTACCAAAAACAACACAGACTTGAAAAACACCACACAGTATGAAAGACACCCATTTAATGATTAATGACTTGAGGGGCCCAATCCTTTATATACCTACTGAATAGTCAACTACTAACACACACAAATGAAAAGGACTGACTGACAGTCAACCACAGAAATGTTTAACTATTTAATAGACAAAGTGGTCGACAGTAGTCTACGCGAACGTTCTTACAAATATAATCTCAGTATTAAATAGTGAATGTTGGTTTTACATTTCTATTAAGAAATAATTGCCTGGTAACCCTCTCCTGAGAGTAGTCCCGAGCCCAGTGGTGGGACATTATGGGTTGTTGTTGATGATTGATGATAGGACTTCTTCTTTATTTGAATTGGTTGTTCAAAAAAGTGTGTTTAATGTTACATGTCCTTTCCTTATGGACTTAAATTTGATAAAGGTACTATTAGCTATTATAACCACTGACCACTACTCTTGGATTTTGCTCATGCTTTCCATCAGGCTGAGTGGTGTCACGAACTCATATAAAGAAGTAAATAGTTTGGCATGACATGTTCTGTGTCTATACGAATCAGTCTGCAAGAAAGAAATAGCATAAAATAGAAAATATTTAGCCTAATTACCGCTGGTAGAGCAATAGAGATGCTTTCTTAATTCAACCCACTATTTACAAGAAAATTTACACAACGAAATTTCATGGATAAATTACTGGATTTTATCACCAGAATTTTAATATATATCAAGCTAAGATACGAGAAACTTGACCTTTTGACTGTAGGCATCAATAGCAACTAGCCCATAACTATTGGGATATCCCCGCCAAAGATATAACGATATAAACTCGGCTGCTCTGTAAGAGTCTATGGCAGGTGAAATCCTTTTTTTTATTCCGGGGTGAACACATCGAATGACGCAAATATCGTAAATACGTAGTATTACGTACTACGTATTTACGATAAATGTTTTGCAGATGGCTATTTATCAATAGTTATTGTCTGTTACACAGAATTTAAGAATAGGTACATATTCTTGTTTTTCTTGAAGAGTGTACTGTGCTTAATCTGAGAAATAAAAATAAATTGGAGAGAGAAAAGAGATTTTGAGAATTCGGTTGCAGATAAAAGATTGAAGATTTACATTCGTTGCCCCATTTTTGTATACGTATTTTGAATATTGATATAATTAATGAATCATTATAAATTCACCCATTTAGAAAGGTTTTGTTTAATTTTCAAATTAATGAATTACAAATTTATTTTATTTATTTACTAGGCCGCCTAAGACACATACTCCGTTACAATTACAAACATATGATTTTAAAAACTAAGCATCTCGCCACTTGCAGATAGACACAGCTTGGAACGATAAATCGTAAACATAGAAAAGTACCTCTGTAATCTTTATATTGTTACCCAAAGAGAATAGTTCTCAAGTTATTGTGTAGCTCTGTATCACTGTAAGGTCGACTGGTAGAAAATGCCTACGGCATTAAGCCCATCTTAACCATATTTGTGCACAAAAACAAACAAAAAAAATTACTAAACCTGAAGCATTAAAGGAATAACGTTTAGATTAGTCTTGGAATTTCAATCACAGTGCGTGAAGTTATATATTTTAGTTATTTCTGTACTTCATTGGCGTGTACGACTTGAAGCTATCTACGAAGTACAATGACAAGTCAAAACATACTGTAAGAAATCACAACTTCAAGATAATTTCTTAAAATCTCGTTTAAAGAGATTTCTTCATGAGATCGTTAATAATTGTACTTAAGTGAATACGGAAATTTTAGTTGCAACGCAAAAAAAAAATTATTAAAAAAGGCAAATCCCGCATTAGGATTTTACATATTGTGTCGCGGGGGACTTTACATACATCAACTGATACAAAGAACAGACAGAACAGATTCAAAATGACAATTTGTGGATCACACAAATCCCACATTGATTCGAATCCACAACACCCGGTGCAGTAGAAAGCGGCATGGCGACCGCTTAAAGCACTATCCGAAACGTGCAATAAATCTCGTTAGTATTCAGTTACAGCTGTAAAATAGATAGAATACTAGATAGACGGGATGGACACTTACCATGAGGTCACCGGCTAGTTCCTTTACCCCGTATACCATAAGCAAAATAAATTGACGTTAAATTAAAGGAAATTAAAACACAGATAGATCGTCAAAATAAAACAAAAGTTAGAAATAAAAGTAATTTAATTCCTGTAAGTACCCAACACGGTCCCTGGAAAAGTTTATCTATAATCGTTATACACGAGTATAACATCGCGGTCGGTGCCGCGCGCGCGGGCGGCGCGGGCCACGCGCGCGGCCGGCGCGGCGCACAGGCGCGGCGCCAGCGCGGGGTCGCGGTACAGCAACTTGCCCCGCCTGTACCCCACTACCACCACGTAGTGGCCCGAATACGAGCCGCCGAAACAACGCCTGAAAACACCACCATACTTCAGGTAAACTAACTAGACCCTATACTTTAAAAGTTATTTTTAAAAATAGCAACACTCTATTTAAACCGGCTATAGTCCTCTCAAAAAAACCATTGACCGCCAGGTAGATCACTCTGTAGCTCAGTGATATAATGCTTCACTATAGTAGTCAAAATCATGATGAAAAATAAATTTTCTTGATTCTAAAAATCAGTATCGCCCTAAGTTTTATTCTTCATTAAAAACTGACGCGGTGGACGCTCCAAGGCGTCGTTGGCGTCTCAAGAAAATTTTTGAATGACGTTTAATGACTTCTTTGCGGTTAAAGAATAAAGACCGACAAATAAATTTAAACAAATATCCTGCGCAAGCGGAGCATATTGAATGCCATATACAACCACTGGCTCTGTTGACCTATGACCATAACCCAAAGGCAAAATATAAGTCTTAAATTAGAAAATGGTTGAAATGGTTCGGATTGATTTACCTTTAATTACTTCAAAACCATCACATACGGGTTGACCGGACCCTCAGGTGTCCTGCAGAAAGGTACGTAAAAGAAGAGAATATCTACGCTGTATTCAGAATTTTCTAGATATGCGCAGATAAGTGGGGTAATCCCCGTTTATAAATAAAGTTCAATTTAAAAAACTTGCCAAATGTTGAAAACATTTTTTTTAATTATTATTTTAACTCGGTGGACCTCGAGAGAGAAGAGTGGAGAGTTTTTAATACGTGTTTTAGTATCAACAATACTGGGTATGTGCATCACACATTACTAGTATTTAGGGGAAGTACAATAAAGGAGGCAGTACTTTGACTTTGCATATAAAGTGTTGTGGGTTCAAACCCCACATGAAACAACACTTTGAGTGATCCAGTAAATGTTGTTCTGTGTCTGGGTGTCCTTTGTGTCCGCTTCATGTCTGTTTGTAAAGTCCCCCGCGACACAGGATTTAATCCTAACACGAGAGTGGTCTTTAAAAAAGAAAAATACAACGCGATTGTTAATCCTGACTTTCAGACTTCAATACACGTAAACGGAACGGTAACTTGCCATCAGGTAGCCCGTTTATCAAAAACAATATCACCACCGCAAGATTCCTTACCTGAATTCAGCCTTAATCTTATTATATTTGCAGAGATCACAGACGAGCAGTCCCGAGTCCACCAACACCACAGCTGGACCGTGTCGACTGAGGTGTGCCACCAGCTCCTCAAGCGTGAGAGAGTGTTGCTCTACTTCGATACCAGCGGAGACGGCAGTGTCAAACCGCTTGCGGACGCGGTCACGATCCTGTACCACGAAAAGGCTGGTTAAAAGTATTTCTCATCTTCAATAGTTCACTATATGCATAGGCCTCTGCTTAGGAAGGTTTTTTCTTTTTATTGTGGAATAGGTGGCAAACGAGCACATATCACCTGATGGTAAGCGATAACCGCCGCCCATGGACACCCGCAACACCAGAGGCGTCACGAGTGCGTTGCTGGCCTTTGAGGGATGGAGGGAGAGTTTAGGGGATGGGCCTCCGGTGTCAAAGGCCTTTGACTCGATCGAGATCTGGTCTGTTCTGGAGTCCCTTCAGCATTGCCAAGTAGATTGGCGGTATATCCAAGTGTTGAGACGTCTCTACAAAGCCGCCACTATGCCCGTCCAAGTACAGGATCAGCACACAAGACCCATATCATTGCATCGAGCAGTGAGACAAGGGGACGTTATTTTAGGGCCTGACAAAGAACCAGGGTCATCGACGTAGCCCACTGGATTAGCAAGCTGAAGTGGCAGTGGGCTGGCCACATTTGCCGAAGAACCGATAACCGTTGGGGTAAACGAGTTCTCGAGTGGAGACCGCGTCTCGGCAAACGTAGTGTAGGACGTCCACAGGCCAGGTGAAGCGATGATTTGCGCAAGACGACTGGCAGGAGCTGGATGCGAGAAGCTATAGATCGAACTAAGTGGCGTGAAATTGGAGAGGCCTATGATCAGCAGTGGACTGCGATAGGCTGATGATGATGATGATGATGATGATTTGAAGAACAGGAGGATCACACTCCTACTCCACGCCTTTGAAGTTCTCCCTTCGAACATGACAGCGTTGTAAACTTTTGGAGCGCCTTTAGTACGGGTTTACCTCCAGCCTTTAACAGCTCTGTAGTAACGCCATCCTCTCCAAGGGCTTATCCATTTTTCAGCTGTCCAAGGGCCAACTCCATTTCGTCAATGCTGACTTCTGGCAGATCTTCGGTGTAGTGGCGTGTTAATGTGGCTCTAGGGTCCTCATTTTCGGGATCAGGTCGAGATGCATGCGAAGCGTACAAATCGCCATAGAAGCTTTCTACTTCCGAAAGGACGGCCAGCTTGGAAGCAACGACTTTTCCGCTTGCTGTGGTCAGCTTCGTCAAATGGCTTCTTCGAAGAGATTGCACAAATACTTTTGACGGCCGATTCTGCTCGATTGCTCTTTCAATCAAAAGAGCGTTGGAGCACCGGAGGTCGTGTCGTACACGCTTACTAATCTCTCGGTTTAGAGTCCGCTTTGCCGATGAAGTGACTGGCGGGTTCTCACGTTGTTCCTTCATTAAACCTAGAGTCCTCTCTGAAAGTTTCGACTTCGTGCCTGTACGCTGCATTTGACAAAATCTCGTACCTTTATTCCTGAGGATTCGAACCACATTTTCAAGGTTCTGGTTTACGTCTCTTTGGTTTCCATGGCAACAAATCGGTTTTCCAGAGTTGACTGGAATTTTTCAGATCCCATCTCGACTTGGAGCAGAGTTGGTCGGAGCCTGGATTTCATCATGCGGACACGTTCAGCCTTGAAGTTGACATTCAGAGAACCTCGGACCAGTCGGTGATCACTACCGATGTTAAACCTATTGAGCACTGAGACATATCTGAATATGTGCTTCCTGTCCGTCATGATAAAATCGATCTCATTTTGGTCATAGCGTGGGGGCTTTTCCACGCCCACTTTCTTTGCCTCAGAACCTCGTTTGTTATCCAGCAGGGTGCACCACGTGCAGGTGAGGTTGGCTGGGAGCGAAAGATCGTGGTTCGCCCCCATACACCCCTTTCCAACTATTCAGTGTAATTGTCTAGCGAAGTTTGCTCCCTCATTCGGTTCTTAATCTTACAAAGTCCACGGAATGAAAATCAAAAATAATTTTCATAGTCTATGGTAACATTACTGTTAATCTAGGAGTAAAATATGTAGTCTATTGGATGAAGAAAAATGGCCGATGCTAAAGAAATGAGATTGTGAAAATGAAAAATAAAAAAGTGTATTTTGTTATTTCAAGATAGCAAGATCCTTCCAGCAAATTTAAGAACTACAATGATCACGAATTATTCACATAGATGGCCAATCTGTCTCTTTTATTTCACCCAACGCCATCTAGTCTCTAGCATAGCTTGTGTTATGGGTACTAGACAACTGACATAAATACATACATACTTTATTTTGTTGTAAATACAGACATATTATACATTAAAAACACCCAAACTCTGAAACAAATATTTGTTGGTCGCACTAACATTTGGTCCGACCCGGGAATCGAACCCGAGACCTCATGCATAGCAGTCGCATACGCTACGCGTCAGTCAAATGTCTGGTTGTTTGCCAAATATATCATAAGGAAAAAATACTGAGAGCCTTCTTTCCTAGACCTGGGTCACAACTCACCTTGTCAATAATCTTGTTGTAGTAACCCTGTTTCCTATAGTCCTCGTTGACCCCAAGCAATTCAGTGTACATAACATGTTGTATGCCAAACCTGTTGAATATACAACCTGTATTATGTCTCCTTTCCATGCAATTATGTAAATGAAGTCAGTTTATCAGTTTACACTTATTGGAGTTACCCGGTGTTCATGTTGTACTTTTATAGCAACAACCAAAAAGTTGTCTAAAAAAGTAGCCTAAGTTACTACTTATATTATCAGCTATCTGCCAGTGAAAGGCACAACAAAATCAATCCAGCCATTCTAGGGATCAGTGAGAACAAACAGACAAAAAAGTTAAATATGTATATATTTTCATATACATTTAGTGAATAATAATTAATTAGATTAGCTGGTGACCGCGGCTCCGCCCGCGTATTTGTCGCGGCAAGTAGTAGCCTATGTTTTATTCTGATGTATAAGCTATATTAGTGTAAAATTTGATTAAAATCCATTCAGTAACTTTTGCGTTTATAGTATTAGTAGGATATTACAAACAGACACTTTAATTTTATTTATTTTATTAAATTAAAAATTAAACAAATAAAATTAAATAAGTAATTAAATTAATAAATTACTATTAAATTACTATACACAATTGTATATTTGAAGTAAATCAAAATATTAAATCGATAATGGAGGACAATTCAGGCTGCACTTCAAGATGTAACATTTTAAAACATCTAGTGATTTGGTTTAGTGTTAGTTTAGGAAATTAAAACTTTCATATCTTTAATCATACCTCTTAAGCAAATAGCATAGATCAATTGTCCAGGTTGACTGGTTGAAGCCCTCCTCTTGGCAGATCTGGTCGAAGTTTTCCAGCATCTCATTCCGTTGGTCTTTGGACAGCAGCATGATGACACATGAGACTCCACAGTCCCAATTGTACCTCTGTTTATAGTGTTCTAGACGGTGTTCCATATACCCTATAATCACAAATGATTTACGTTTAAGATTAGCATACTGGGCTAGTGGTTAGTGTGAGGATAGGGTCATTGGTTTATGAATTTTAACTATTTTTTTGATTTGAAACCATTCAAGTATGGTCTACTTAGCTGTAGTAATTACAAGCTCTAACTAGAATGAGATCAATCAACAATGTATGTAGAAAAAGTTGTTGCTAATTGAAATTTTCATTATACAAAATTCAATATACTTGGGTTTATACTATTTAATGTGTAATTAATTTGTTTTTTTTTATGGTTTATGATGGGAGCAGCCTACCAACTCATAGTTTATTAAACAGGTTATTAACCCTGTGAGCGTATCCAAGCTCACATCATACTGCTGGGTAGCGATAAGCGATTTATTTTAGCGATGAACAATCCCAAACAGGGTTTTGTAAACATTTTAATTAAATATAAATTTACCAATATTTTATCAAAATTTAAAAACCATAAAAATCTTCCATAGTCATAATCATCATATGAATTTATAAAATGTTTTTTAATCGCATAATCTTTTATAAAAAAGCAATAACATGACTTACCATCGCTCGGAGCTGCCATGGTGTTATCTAAGGCTATTTTCTGTCTATTGCTAATCTAATCATGGTTCTAGTATGTAACGTGATTTAATAATTTTTTTATTGTATTTATTATCAACGTTTTCGAAAGATTTTTATTCTAGACATTTATAAAAATTGTTTGTTGTGTTGACTCTCTTTTACACCGAGGCTGACTGACAGTAGCTAGGTTTTCCGATTTCTTATATTATCACTAAAGTCCATTGCGTAAAATAGATTGTTGTTGTGAAAGTGTCTTCAATTGTATTCATGAATATAACAATTCTTCATTTTTGTTTGATTTATGACTTTAATGTTTTTGACTTTTATTCATGTTCTTTGACAGTAAGAAAAGCCATCAAAGCAATGGAAAATGAATAAATCATGATTGAAGTTGCAGTTGTCAAAGTTAATGGGTTGAATAGTACCTTTTTAGTATTTACATGGGAGATCGTTTTTTGTTTTTTCGAAAGACGGTCCCCATTTCATGTCATCCACATTTTTTATAATTTTTATCATTAACTCCATCACGACGTAGACTTGAAGACTCGAAGACTTAGAATTGAAGACTCGAAATACTTAACATTGGCAGAAATAGCTGATCCGGCTGATTGCCATATCATCAAAAGAAGAAGAATATTTACATGATGTCGAGTAACATTTGTTGGTATGTGAATGTTTTTTTAAATTCCAATAGCCCCTGTTTCATATTTACGAAACATCTTAATTTTTATCTGTACCGTTCGAATAATTGACATCAACATTAATCAACCGTGACAATCAGCTGATGGCTTTTTCGAACGAGATACGAATTTCTGTTTCAAATTACAAAAAGTAATTATGGCGCTAAGAAATGTTTTCTTTAAGTTAAACAACATGACGGGCGCAGCCCAGCAAGGTTTTAGGCGATGTACGTACGCCACTCAAACGAGAGCAACTGATGATATGAAGCCTGGTCAGACCCACTTCGGGTACCAAGTTGTTGATGAAGAAGAGAAATCTAAAAAAGGTAGACTCCTCGTAAAAATATTATTGCAACGTAATAATTTAATCTATTGCTTACTATGAAGCAATGTTTTAGGTTATGAAAACATTAGTCTTATAAGCAAAACATTGCATGATATGACGAACTCTAGAGCACACCGGTAGTCTTAGTCTTTCTATGTACAACACTGTTGTACCGTAAACCTAGAGTAATTAAGTGTTCATTTACAAAATATGTGTATAACATCTTAGCTTCCCTTTGACAGCCAATTCTAGCAATGCCTCCTTTTACATGTAAATAACTACAAATTGTGAGAAATCAGTACAGGTACTTTAGGTAAATCAAACTACTTGTTTTTCGGTGTTCTAGACCTCCATAGTTCGATTTCAGTAATAAGTCGTACATGATAACTGCACTCAAAACTTAATATGATTTTCTTTACGATAATCTGTAAGATGAACTCGCTTCCACTGTCTGGTCGTTTAGATCTAGATAACTTTGATAGACAGGGTGTCTTTGCTCATAAAGGAGTAGGTATGTAAATATAACAAGTAATAATAGATATCCTCTATTGCTTATAGTCCATGAAGTGTTCGAGACAGTTGCCGAGAAGTATGATCTGATGAATGATGTTATGTCTGCTGGCATTCACAGGCTGTGGAAGGATATCTTCATACAGAAACTAGCTCCTATGCCTGAGACCAAGCTACTAGATATGGCTGGAGGCACTGGTGAGTGAAGCTTATGCATTCCATTCACAGGTAACCTTTTATAATGCCTTAGGCAAAGTTATGCAATACTATTGTGTGTGTATATTCCAAATTTGAGAAAGATCCTTGAAAAGATCACCTAATGGTTAACCCATTACCACTGTCCAAGAACACCTGCCCCCTTAATAAAGTGATGAGGATTTAGCCTTCAGTAATTTCAGGCAAGGCAACCAAAAAACCAGTAAAATTTATATATATTTAGAGAACAGAAAAACCAGTTATAGAGATTGAAAAAATAACAATAATTACCTTTATTTCTCTGCCAAAGTAGAACCAATTTTAGCTACATGATATTTATTTTTATTCAGGACCACACATTACACAGGATTAAGCGATAATAGCTTACAAAATATGCCTTATATTTATATATAGATGTTCTCTTAAATTATTCACACAACCAGCACCCTTATCCACAAAACAATTTTACATAGTAGGTACATAGTGCTAACAAAGATGTTGTGTAATAAGATAAAAGAGAAAACTACACCCAGGCCGAGACTTGGTCATGTGTTGATAATGTCCTAAATATATCTTTTAAAAATTTTGAGATGAACAAATGAAATATATGTCAGTGAATTTATCATTATAAGATTTCATAATTCTTCTTAGAGGAGCAATCTCCAGCATTAGTTCTACTTGATTTAGGAGCAAATAGATATTGTGTGTTTCGCATTCTTAAAGAATTACCTACTTGGTATGCGGATGTGAATTTGGTTCATTAACTCATTACAGTCAAAATTATTGTGACAGATCCAATATGACATCTAAGCAATGATCCTTAGTGAACGCTGGAGTCCATACTAGGTTGAAAGCTTGTGAAAATGTACCTAAATATTCTATTTCTTTATGTTCTAGGTGACATAGCATTCAGATATATTAAATACCTACAGAACGTAAACGCTGGCGACGCGGGGCGGAGCAGCGTCACCATCTGTGATATCAACCAACATATGTTAGACATCGGAAAAGTCAGGGCAAAGAGGTACACATGTTTCACTCTTCGCGGTACTACAGATAATGGTCTGTGAAGGTAGCTATTTGATCGAACGGGTATACTGATTCGTATGTTTGTTTCGGACTTTGGTTGTTTAATTATGTATAAATAGTAGTAGTAGTATTTATATCAATTTTCCAGTACCCATAATAAAAGCTCTTCTTAGCTTGTGACTAGATGGCGTTGTGTTAGATATTGAAATATTTAATTATGTATTTTAGGGAAATTTGTATCCGCTGCTCGACACAGTCAATTTGGTTCATGTATGGTAGTGGTATTAAGTACTGACTGCGCAGTTGGCCTGGTGGTTTCAGCAGTCGTCACACAGCTTTCTACTTTTTTGAAGTGTAAACTTCTCTAAGCGCGTTGAGCACTTTTAGTTGAACAAAAATAAATTATATTGGTTTCGGAATTTGGTGTTTTCTATGAATTCCAGATAATATTAATTTACAAAAAAAGTATCTATCTATACAGTGTACAAATATTATAGTTTCTAACTTTCTTTGTGTGGTTGTAAGGGGTAATTTTCGGAAATACTTATACGATTCTGTAAATTCTTTCACTAACAGAAAGTGGAAAGTGACTCTATTCAGTAGTGACATAAAGAAGTGAAAACTATTTTTTAAGCCCGCAACGCGCTGGTGGTTTCCCCACTACATCATAAAAACAAACTGTGTAAAGGTGTACCACGATTTCCTAATGAAGACTGTAATTTGAGATTAATTATTTAGGCTGTTTATTACAGGCTTGGTTACACAGACGGCTCATGCGGAGTGGATGTAGACTGGGTGTGTGCAGACGCGGAGAAACTATCTTTTCCCGACGAAAGCTTCAATGCGTATACCATCGCATTTGGCATTAGGAACTGTACACACGTAGATAAGGTAAATCATTTAGATGCGTCATCCATAGAAAGATGATTGTTGTCCCTGGACGTCAGCGACACAAGTACCTTAGATTCATTCTCAAGTTCCATGCTAGGATTTGCAATTAGATAACCGATTCAAACCCCTCGTCAAGGGGACCATGGGCGGTGGTCGTGCACCCAGATGACTCGTCTGCTGCTTAACCTCGCTATGTATAAAAAAAGAGATGGATAATGTAAACTAGCTACTTTAGCTGCAGCACCCATTAGTGTAATTGAAGGTTTGTCTGTCTGCAGGTGCTAGAGGAAGCTTACCGGGTCCTGTCGCCAGGTGGAAGGTTCATGTGTCTTGAGTTCAGTCAACTCCCGAACGACACTTTACAATGGTATGTCTAGCCTATACTCATGTTGTACCCAACGTACTGATATTTGAAAGTCCTTACTACTGCTGGTCATGGGTGTCCCCGCTCAAGATGTTTCTTTTTATATTCTCAGGGTCTATGATCAGTATTCTTTTCAAGTGATCCCAGTACTAGGCCAGCTGTTCGCCGGTCAGTGGAAACCCTACCAGTATCTAGTCGAAAGCATCAGGCAGTTCCCTAATCAGGTAAATAACAGAATTCCTGGTTCATGGATGAACCAAGAAGTAACTAATTAGAAAATAACCCTAATACACCAGGACAGCATATGGTACCACATGTAGAACACTTAATAATAATTCAAACCAAATGCATCCTCTCCTTGACATGTCCCTGGTCTTTCTTAGCCATAAGCTGAATCGAATCAACCACGCAAGAACCGGTAACGCACTCGTGAAGCCTCTGGTGTTTCTGGTGCCCATGGGCGGCGGTAATTATATCATAACTTATCATCAGCCGATACAAAGGCTCGTTTGCCCCCTTGTCTATAAGAAACTATTATTACTCGTTAAATGACATATTTAGAACGTAGTTACCGTTTTCCTTTGTACGAAAGGCCAATTTTCGTATTAAATATCGATCGATTATTTAACGAAAATACCTTACGATATAACAATCTAATTGATCGGAACTCTTCTCACGAGAAATGACCTTCAGGGTTATTGGTTCTAGCTGAGAATTTATAGTCTAAATGTTTGAACAACGTTAGAATTAGGGGGTAGTTGCTATTTTTTATTTCCCAAGATGCTAGATGACACCTACCTTGATAATAACAACCCTGTCAAATATTAGGTACTATCGCTCTGCCTGATCTCAGCACGTTTAAACATATAATGTTACATTTTCCAGGAGAAATTCAAATCCATGATTGAAGATGCCGGCTTTAGACAAGTGACATATAAGAATCTTCTGTTTGGAACTTGCGCTATACATTCAGGGTTCAAGATTTAAGAAGAATAGGCGAGTGTGTGTTTGGACCTATATAACTAGTTTGTGATTGATGCGTGTACTGTTTTGTAAATATATTATTGTTCCTTAGTTCAGAACGTATGGTTTTATTTTAATGTTGTACATAAAAATCAATTTTGTAGGGAAAAAAGTCTTAATAACTTTTCCAAAATACGAACTTATTAAAAAAATCCTATATGGGATTATTTTTGGTTTGGATGTAGGATCACGTGTTTATACATAATTTAGAATCAATGCACCTCTTCTTCACTCGGGATTAATAGTAAAACAGTTCGAATTGTGCTTTGTTCATCCAACACACCCTGCCGCTTTGACCAAACCCTGTAACAATGAAAGTAGGTGGACTGTCTCACAAATACAATAAAACAACAAGCTCTTTTATAAGGAATTTATTGAGTCCATCAAACTGTTGGTATTTGGAATGCAGATCCAGTATCTAAATTACAATTTCCACACGTGTTACAACTACGATATCGTCACGTACAGTCCGCGGGAGCCCGACAGTAAACATCGTGCCAGCCGGCGCCTAACTAGCGACCCACGACACATCCCTCTCGCTCTCACTCACACCCGCACTCGCCCCCTCTAGCTCGCACGCAGGTACTCCGTATGAAAGCTCGTAAAGCATGCTAATTATTTATATATATATGACACTGAGTTGTTAGGTCTAACACACTAATGAGCAAAGCTAATAGAATATCTCGTCACAATATCTTCACTGACCGACGTCCTAAGTCTAGGAAATAAACGCCAGACATCGAAAAGCAAATAAAGTGTGAGTAAAGGATATCCAAACAAACATTAATACTCTGTATCGAGCGTGCACTCAACATAAGTTATTTTGCAATTAATTATAATAGTCATACCCAAGAGTCCGTGATCCGGTGATCCAGGGCGGAGCTCGTCCAGCGGAGCGATCGATCCGATCCGTGCCGATACGAACCTCCGAAAGGAACATTACATCCGCAAAAGAAAAGTCAACCGTTCCGTCCGTCCGATCCTACCCGCGACTCTACGGCATCCTGACTCACACCTCCAGCCAAGCACATCCAACGAGCCCAATCCACAGTGGATGAAACAAAAGAAAATGCTTTTAATTATATAGTCTTCGAGGCAGAGTTCCGTCACACTCCGGGCGCGACACTCCGACCTCGGCCGGGAATAAAAGCAATTCGTAGATTAATTATCGATTGTCAAATAATATTAAATAAACGTAAGTGCCAAGTGTAGTCCGGCTTCGGCCGCGTCCGCGCCCGTCCCGCCCGACACGCCCCGACACGCCCCGGGCGCGACACAGCCAGCAAGAGATGCGTCTATGACACAGCCAGCAAGAGATGCGCCTATGACACAGCCAGCAAGAGATGCGCCTACGACACAGCCAGCAAGAGATGCGCCTACGACACAGCCAGCAAGAGATGCGCCTACCACTCACTCTCCGATGCCTACCAACTTTTTCATTTCACTTGGATGATCAAGACACCGCTTACGCCTCGCGTCTAAAAGGGAAAATAAACAGGCACCTAATGTGTGATAAAATGTATTAAAATTTAAAAATATTTATCTCAATATCTAAGTAGCTCTATAAAACATTTTATTTTTATGCCATTCTGTTCGTCGACCTAACAATACAGTACATTAAAAATTGAATAGCCGATCACAAGGCTTCCAAACAATTTAGTACACTTAAATTAGATTTACTTATGTAAAGCGCCCCACACACCATTATTATACTTTGTTGGACTAACTTGAAGCATATACTTATACTTTTTCAGATCAGAGATTCAGTACTGTCTGAACATCGTCGGGTGGTCCTTTTTGCATAAGTACATCTGATTTCGTTTCCTCTTATCGTATCCGTCAACATAATTGGATATGTTATTTTAGGGTACATCGTCGATAAAATATAACGGCGTGTAATATCGAGTACTCGGCGCATCTCTAGTGCGTGTATGTGTGTGTGTGCGATGTGTCGAGATCGCGCAGTCGGACTTGCCAGTTAGTCTACTACATGATCGCTTAAGCCTAGTGTTGTGTATTGTTGCCGGCGCTTTGTCGATGTCTCGTCCTCGCCCTCGCCGCCCGCAGCTGTCGAACATAGACACACATCACCGTCGGTACATTGTTTTCAACATCGATATATCGATGGGTTCTATCGATATAAGTCACATCATTAGCGCCGCCAACATTATTATTTTCTCTCAATGATATTCTTTATTTATATTGTTATAATTTATTATCCAAAACATACATTCTGTTTTTTAATTTCATTCGATAATGTTGTTTTACAATGGTCCGTTTTATAATTAATATGTTGGATCATGGCTCAATTCATGACATTGGTTAGTTGATCAAACATAAATCGGCACGTAATTCTTTGTATTTACAATTTATTCTCTCTTTACGTTCAAATTTAGTGAAAGCATGGGGGTACCGCAATCCCACAAACCTGAACGGGTCCTGTCCATAGATTTTGTCCGACAAGGGTCCTTACGTCCTTTTGAACATTCCAGATGAAGAATTTTTTCCAAAGGTGTCCTTCCATTCCATTATGGATATATCAAAAAATTCAAAGTTATAACATAAACATGTACATTCGTTAATATTGAAACATCATTTCATCTGAATAAATATACTTAATTGAGCAACTAAAGAGTCTACGGTAAGTCTAGCGATTATTGGAAGAACTTTTAATATTTATATCTTAAAAAATTATCAAGTGAGGTGACAGACAAAAACAAATATTGGGGAAATACATTACTTTTCTAAATGGCAAAGGGTAAATACGATTTTAATATCTAAAATATCAATAAATAAAAGTAATGTCCCTCCGCACAGCTTCTGTTGGAACAATAAAATTCTGCTGAGATATTGAAATTCAAAACAGCGCAATCACTTGTATTCACTTATAATAATGACATTTTAGATATTCTAAAATAGGAGGGTAGTTAGAAAAATGCTTCAGCCGAGTATGACGAAGAGTGTGCAACACTGTCATTGCAATCGTGGCGACACTTTAATTAATGTGATGTACCATGATTATATAATGAGTTTGATAGATAATGTGTGATTATTTTTGAAAGTATTCATTGACTTGGCTCATTCACAGGCTTTGATATACAACAACAACAACAACAACAACCCATAATGTCCCACTGCTGGGCTCGGGTCTCCTCTTAGGAGAGGGTTAAGGCCATACGTCCCCACGCTGGCCAAGTGCGGGTTGGGGACTGGCAAGAATACGTTGTGGCTACGTAAATCTTGCCGTTGGATGTTTTTAAGCCGCCCGAAGGCCTCCAACTAAGCTTCACGACTGTTATCGTATGATAAGAACCGGGACCGACTGCTTAACGTGACCTCCGAATCACGGAGACGCTCATGGTAACATGCCACCAGCGGTCACCCATCCAGGTACTGACCGCGCCATCGTTGCTTACCCTCGATGATTGTTTCTAATCACCGAGTGCAACTGGGCTATGAGCGCCTCGGCTTTGATATATTGACTTTTTAATTATTTCTTTAAAGAAAAAAGTAAAGAATCTTTAAGAAAAATAACTAGTTTTATGTTTATCGCATGTGTAAATATGTATATTACTTTTATGAGGTAAATATCTGATTAATGTTTGTAAAATATATATAATATATAAACTCAAACTTTATGACAATGCCAGTGCACACAATTTTTTAGATGGTAGAAATAATTAGTCCAGTTTGTCTGTTTTTTTGAACTACCAATGGTCTTTTGTAGTTCTTCTCGTAGACCCAGTTCTTGGGGTAACTTTTCCAGGTCTATTGACTGTTAAGGTAGTATTCCGCGTGGTCTGCAACTAAAGGTAGGTCACTGGGTTTGGCTCTAATGTTCCTTTTGGTAGTTCAAGGGTGTTAGCCCGGGTTTGGGCGTGACTAACGGGGAGGACCCACTAGTAACGTCAGGGACTTGTTTAGTGTGGTAACTTGTATTTTGCGAGGTCGAGCTCTTAGTATCGCGTAGAGGTCGTGTGAGCTGTGCGAAGGGGTTTGGATGTGGGGTTTGGTGTGTGTGGGGGGGTTTCGGTACATACCTGGCGCTCAGTAGTTGTGGTCGCGTTCTCGCTCGCGCGAGTAGGAGCGCCGCACCGGCGAGTACGTGGGTGAGCCGCGTCGTCGAGGAGAGTACGAGCGGGACCTGCACCACACGGAGTATTAGCTCCTCATACCTAACATCCACTACTCTTGGATTCTGCTCAAAGTATCAATCAGACAGATTAGAATCACCTTGGCAGGCCCATCCTTACTAATATTATATATGCGAAAGTAACTCTGCACATCTGTCTACAAAGTAATGAACCGATTTAAATGAAATTTGGTAAGTCGAGTCTGAGTAAGAACATAGGCTCCTTATTAATGCAAAAAAGCGGTTCGAAGGGGTTCAAAGAGGGAATCAAAAGTTGTATAAATGCTACCCAAAGACACTTATTCCATGTGAAAGAAGTCACAGACACAGTAGTTATTCATATAATCATATGAAGTTTTAATTATGAAAGTTGCTGTTTCCTAATAAGCGTTCATGCTCTAATACTCATGTTTTAATACTAGTAACAATTATATGTGTCTCAATCACTTGAAAAGGAAGGTAAATTTGAGTAAAATAAGCTTTACCGACCCCCTCATGGTATAGATGGCTAAGAGCTCATTTCTAAGGAGAAGCCTGTTGAGGGCTGTTGCTGATGATGATAAATCACTTCACAATTACTGGTATCTGCCCCAAATCATTTAGAAAGTATATTTATCAAGCATCATAGCTTCGACATATTCTAGTTTGAGTTCATACAATCGCATTGCCAAAAAGTTGACTGTACCACCGTTAATGAAGCACTTAAACCTTACAATAGATGTAATATGATGTGTAACATCTGCCATCTTACCTATCCCATCTAGCACACTCATTGATCAAATCAATCACAATTTATCAATGTGCGTGTCAATAAATCTCTAAATGTTACTTTCTTTCGTCCCTTTTAAATATATAACCACTCCCATAGAGCAAGAGGAAAAATGTTACACACAAAAAAATTAATCCCTATTTTCTGGTGTACAACATCAACCACTTCAAAAATACCTTTTATCTGATCCTTATTATATGATAATCATCCTCAAAGCGGTATGAGTTGTCACAATCCTACACAATAACGATCCACATTCAATTAACATCCCTCCTCCCATAACAGAGAGCTGTGTCCAGACCTGTCGCGGTCGCCGCTGTACCTGTCGCCTCCCCCGCCTCCTCCGTAGTCCTCCTTCACGCGGATGTACGACACCTCACCCTGGAGCAAACACTCTTGGTTGACTCTAATTTTAAATTATTAATAAATGAAATGGATAGCTGTCGGTCATATCAATAGGCATGATGACAGTAACCAAGAACACTAAAATTATGTATTTACCTGATGAAAAGGGATGCATAGAGTATAGAAATCGTATTTATTTTCATATTTACAGCGAGATCAATAATTAATTAGCGAAATATAGCAATCCGCCAAGTCCAACACCTTTATCGATGATCACTTTACTGTTATAAAGCGCTATAACTGACACTGGTTGAAAAATGTCGTCGGCGCGTCTGCAACGTGACGTCACAAGCAGACGCGATGACTCCACCGAGCGTTTTAGCGTGAATTTTACTTCAAATTAAAATCGCATTTTTTCCCACTAAAACTTAATTTATTGTAGAAATATACAATATATATATATATACAATAGGAGATACTTCCGAATATCAAAAAAATAGTTTTTCTAAATTAGTTAGTCATCATGCTTATAGTACCGAACTCCGAATGGTTAAACAATTATCAATCCTTATATTTTGTCGAAACATTGATGATTAGCTTGTGATACTACTTTTAAAATATCCAGAATGTATCCATTAGAGCTATCAAGTTTGCTGGTAGTTGAGAAGGTAGCAGAATAGTTTTTAGGACAGTGACAGGATATTTCTGGGATATGTTATGAAAGTCTCTGTGTCTGAAAATCATTCTTAGAAAAAAAATATTTTTTGTATGTACGTCAAAATCGTGAATGTACTGTCCAGGAAGGTACATACCTGTACATACTTTCCTGTAGTTGACATAAGTAATTATTTATATAATTATGAAATTTTGTAACAGAATAAGACTGATTTTTTCTAAAAGAATAGAAAATACTGTACTGAAAACGTAAGTTTCAATGGAATCGTAAAAACACTATTCAATAACAGACACGGCACTTTCCCTCCCTGTAGGTTTTTATCGATTTAATATTGCCAAGTTACCTTGACACCCTCACTAGTGTATTTAACATCGCATAGTCGATCGATACTTGCTTTACTATATACTTACAAATAAAATTTACATACCCTGCCTGACTGATTCATCAATGATTGTGTGGCAAGTCATCATTATCAAAGTTAGAATTTGGAAAATAAGAAAGAAACACGTACATAATATGGACCTATGTAATCAACAGCACGTATTATTTGTAATGGTATCAACTGAATTTGTGGTATTGCATGTTTATAGAGTATTTAGCTTTTCGTTAACCAAAGGCTTTCAGTTGATAGCTTATCGTGACTGGATTTCTTTAAGTTTACTGTAATTAATAAATATAATATTGGATAATTTATTAGTATTAACTCGTTTGTTGGAAGTATTTAAAAAAATGAATGTTAAATCAGTAGAAAGGAATTTAAAATTAGCCAAGTTTTTGTGTTGTAAGGTTTACCACGGTTTAGAGAACGTATGTATATAACTACCCATTTTAACGTAAATACAATCACAAACCACAATATAACCCACCTCATGACTCCTGAACCTGGAATCGTCAAGTTTTTTAACGGCGTACTTCATGTCCTCGTGGCGTAAGAACTCTACAACGCCACTGCCGTCCTTAAAAGTGTCGGCGAAGCAGACATCGCCGGCCTCTCTCATGTGGTCTTTCAAGTCTTGCCAGGAGCCCGAGGGCGGCAGGCCGGTGACGAGCACGCGGTACTCGGAGCGGCGCGCGGGCGGCCCGCGCGTGGCCGTGCGCGCGCCGAAGCGCTCCGCCGGCCCGCGCCCGCCGCGCCCGCCGCCGCCGCCGCCCCCGCGGGGGAACTCCACGCGCAGCCGGTAGCCGTCGTAATCGTATCCGTCGCGGGCTCGGACTGCGTCGTCGGCGTCTCTGTCGACCGATCAAATCATTGCTTACTTATCATATTTGCACGAGAACCAGCTGCACTGCAAAGGTGCAACGACCGACAAACATACTTTTACGGTTTACAGATTCCAGGTCTGTTCGGATACGGATATAAAAATTATTCAACTTTGGAGCTAGTTAGATCGCAGCCTCGGTGGCTCAGTGGTAGTGTTAACTGCTGTTGCTGGGTTGGATTCCCGGATCGGACCAAACGTTTGAACAATCTGCAAATATTTGTTTCAAAGTTTGGGTGTTCTTTATGTATAATATGTATGTATTTACAAAAGATTAGTATATCCAATAGTCTCCAATAATTTAGGTAACAGATTTTATATATTGCCATTGTTCTAAAACGGTTTAATGTTTGCGAGGACTTCCCCGAGTGTCATAACTCGGTGTGTTTGTGGGTCACTGCTGTTGATCCTGGTGTACAGGAATTACAGGAGTGGTCATGTGATTGGTATTAGTCCCATTGCTACAGAAATAATGTAACATATTTGGCATAATAATTGCTATTTTATTATTTGGTAGTTAAACCACACATTAAAAAATAATTCACTAAATACCCTTTTTTTGTGCTGAAATCCCCTCGGATACCACCGACTGGTGGTTATGTCGGACTCAAACCGACTAAAAAGTGCACACCGTCTCAGGTACTAGAAACCGGGCAAGCAAAGCAACCAAATAAATACCCAGTAACCTAAGTATTGTTCAGTGTTATATTACAGAAGTCTGTCTCAATCATTGCAGCAACTATTTCTCCTTGTTACATCATCTTTTAATCCATACATTTGTACCTATTATACATAATTATATAATGTTTTTTCCAAATATTCCCATGTTCCAATTGCCTTATTTGTTATGCATTTTGCAAATAATTTCGTTGCTTAAACACAAGTGACGTAGTTCCTAGCTAATACTGGTGGTAATTACTTTTAATGTCACCTCAAAAATACCTCTGTGGCAAATGCAAATGATGCAACGTATTCACGTAACATTAACAGTCGCAAAATACTTGAAACATACATGTTTCCAGTTATGAACGTTTTTGAAATTGTATGTTAATAGCCACAATTAAAAGTACGATTAATTAAAGTCAAAAAGTTTTACAATGGATTTTTTTATATAGATGCTTAAAGACTAGTCATTTTTGTATATACTTTCAGAAAAAAAAATGTTAAGATTTGCAATAGTGGATAGATGGTTAATCTGGATGGTTTAAATGTTCTTCTATTCTCTTTCCTATCCTCCTAATACATATTCCAAATGTGTAAATTTGTGAGCATGTATGGATGTTTGTTACTCTTTCACACAAAAACTGCTGAATGGATGTAAGGAAACTCTGCAGTAATATATTTTATATACATAGGCTTCCATTTACCACTATAACAGATTTACAAGCGGGTTGAGCTTTGAGCATAAATTAGTTCCATAATATAATGAACTATTAAAAATCATTTATTTCAATACCATGACTAATAAACTATATTCTTTATACCCTATTTTCCAATCTAAACACATATCAGACATCCTATGCTGCATCATCATCTATTCTATCCCACCTGTTGTCTGCCTATCCTATAAATACATGAGAATAAGTTTTACCACATCATTGAAATTATGAATGTTTAGTATTAGTTAGTAGCATGTATTATTGACATATTGAACATGTGTATGATAAGATAACAAACTACAACATGGCTATCAGCAGTTGTTCAAAAATGTATCAACTGCTAACAATACTAAATAATTTAGTATAATATTTCGTTTATTTCCAATTACATTTATTGTACAGGTCCAAATGCAGTCCCATAATGAACATATTTGGATGTCAGTTGTTGCCAGTAACACTGTAAGCCCCTGTGCTTTTAATTGTGGTTGTGATGAAGGAACGTTCTCTAGGGACAGTTATGTCATTGATCGACTTATTAAAATACAATCCATTTCTATTTCTGTTATGTGAAGGTCAGTAGAATGCTTCCTAGGTTGAAAACAAATTATTTCAGTTGTATGTAACATTTTAAAGTATAGTCTGAACTATCCTCAATTTATTTAATTGTTTTTATTGCTTTGCCATGTTCAAATGATTTGACAATAACTAAATAGAACCCCACATCATAACATTACAGTCAAAAACTCGGTCTTGAGTTTATTGGTTTGACACACTAAACACTTAGTCTTTAAAATATTTTACAGTTTTAAGATAAACTATAATAGTTGCTTATGCCCGCGGCTCCACCCGCGTATATGTCGGTTATCGCGGGAAATAGTAGCCTATCTGTTATTCTGATGTATCAGCTATATTACTATAAAAATAAAAATATCATCCAACTCTGTAGAGTAGTTTTTACGTGAAAGAGTAACAAACATCCTTGCAAACTTTCGCGTTTATAATACTAGTAGGATGAAGGCCTTCCTTTACATTATATATATAAACAGTGACACTTAAAATTTGAATTGACATTAGTGACAACTGTCACAGAGATCAAGCTATATTTTCAGGGCCATAATTGATTTGTCAGAAGGGAGATCGTTTTTTGTTTTGCGAAAGACGGTCCCCATTCATGTCATCCACATTTTTTATATTTTTTATCATAAATTCCATCACGACGAAGACTTGAAGACTCGAAGACTTAGAATTGAAGACTTGAAATACTTGACATTGGCAGAAATAGCTGATCCGGCTGATTGCCATATCATCAAAAGAAGAAGAAGATTTGTCAGAAATCTATCGCATTTTACACAGATTTTTTAACTCCACTACTAACTGATGTTGTTTTCAATATCTTTAATTTTCTTTAAAAATGGTATAAAATTTTACAACTCCCTCACCCTGATATGAACAATTATAATAGTAAGCCTTGTCTACTTATCATGCTTGAGAGATAACTAAACAAAACAATACCTTCTGATAAAGAGATTAATATACTTCAAATGTTGTCTAATAATATAACACACTATTTGTATTTTATTGTGGTGGAATAAAATCTCTGTTACTGTAAATAAATGTATGAAATGTATTTTCTGTTTTCTTATGTATTGTACAGTACCTATTCACTTATGCACTATGCAAGCTGTTTTCAGACAGCGAAAGATTAACCCTAGAATACTGATTTTAAGAGATTTTAACTGCCACTGCACACATTTCTTACTATATTCTCTTAAGAACATATGGAACTCAGTCTTGAAGTATTTTATAAAATTGGTTTTGATGTTTAATTTATGTATTTCTTCATGTGATACTTTTATCACAAATGGAGTGCATATAAATACAAAAATTCACACTGAAAATGGACTACCTTGTTAGTTCTAGAATGTAAAAATTGTAGAATATAGAATGTGTGTAAAAGTGACAAGTATCACAGAGATTAAGCCATGAGGATAGCTGTCCTTACTGCATAAAAACTACTGTAAAGCTCGCCACTCTGTTTTATGATAAAATTACAGATTAACATATAAGTCAACTCAAGGACAGACTGCTTGGAACATTTAGTTTCAGTATCAATGTTTACAAAGGGATATTCAGGCACCACCTGACTTACCTAAGTAAACAATACTGTATCAATAATAAAATAACCCAAGACATCCTTCATTAATTCATTACACACAATGAGCATATAAATTAAAATATTAATGAGGACAATTTGCACTGAAATGTTATGCATAATTTTCATATAAAGGTCACATTTGTGAAAGAGAAATATGCTTATTTTACAAACATATTATCTGTCTAGAAGTCATTGGTGTAGATTCCACCTAAGACAAATGAATGTGTAATTTATCTATAATATGTAAGTACAGCCAAAGTTGGATATAATGACATTAAAAGCATTTCATTCAACATTCAAGGCAATACAATTGCATTTTGCGGACATTATCCGATAGTCACTATTAGCAATATACACAAGTACATAGTCGTATGTCTGTTTGAAGTATAGGGATAGGTTATGCATATGAACTTGTTTTCAAATAAAATATAAGTAAAAGAAATAAAAAAGTTTATTATAAAAAAATTAAGTGCCCACAGTACAGTTCACAGACTACACAGTTTTTAAAGTATATTTTTAATTATATGTTTCATTATCGTCAAGGTATCATCAGTATCAAACTGGTTGTTAAAGGTAACAAATTTTTGCAAAACTGTTAGAGACACCACATTCCTTTGCCAAATAGTGAAAACTATTTGATTCGCCATTTTGTAATCTCCATATAGTATGTGATTTTTCATTAATATTCAACATTTGTCTTTTTGCAAGCAACGACGGCGCGGTCAGTACCTGGATGGGTGACCGCTGGTGGCATGTTACCATGAGCGTCTCCGTGATTCGGAGGTCACGTTAAGCAGTCGGTCCCGGTTGTTATCATAGGATAACAGTCGTAAAGCTTAGTTGGAGGCCTTCGGGCGGCTTAAAAACATCCAACGGTAAGATTACGTAGCCACAACTCGGGCTCTCGTTGGGCAGTGGGACATTATGGGTTGTTGATTTGATTTGTCTTTTTCCGTTTGCGACATAGTAACACGACAACACACAATCTAAGCCAAACTTTTTAAAATCAACAGATAATTCACGGGTCAACTATCACACTGAATAAGTCCTAAAACATGTAAGTTCAAATAGCAAAGAGCAGGAAAGAGGTTCAGATAAGGTCGGAGAGTAAAAAATTCTTAATAATAAGCCTATAGCAATATATTCCTTCATATTTGTAGTTTAAAGGGGAAAATTGTTCGTAATGTTTTGTTTTGCTGGAATTGATTGTTATAGCGAATGTATATCAACAAAGTTACGTCGTTTTGAGCGATATGGCGCTGTATATCAATGTCGTTGTAGACAGTATGTGTACTTATTAGTTTATATAGGGATTCGGCTGGGACCTTGCCATTCGTTGTTATTGCAGTTTCAACTGTATGTACATAGCAGTTTGGTAACCATATTAAAGGTTCTGCCTAGTTTCAGATGAGACAGCCCTGTGTAAAATATATTAGGTTACTCATATTATGTATAGCTGCTATCTGTCCGGGGTATAGAGAGCCAATTGAATATAGGAACATAACAATATGTCATTTTTGCAACTACAATATCTAATATGTGATGAACAATTAGATGTCATGAGATTTACTGATAATGGAATGTGTGACTCTCTCCACAAGTGAGTTTAAGTCCATTTATTTTAATGATGTAATTGACCTACTGACTATTGTGACATGTTCATTGTTTCGTTTCCATTTGCTGTACTCATGATTTCCATATCTTTTGAAGCTTTCTATTTCAGTTTACTAATATTTTCTATACTGTCTGTTATTTAAGAAAGTTTGAAAACTGACTACATGAAAACTTATAATTAAATTCATATAGCCTATTTCACCTAGGCCATTGTAACAAATCTAGTGACATAGCATTCATTTATTGGTTTAGTAGTATAGCGGCTTCGGCAAAACATTTTCTTTTTCTGAAATTGTGGCAAACAAGCAGATGTATCGCCTGATGGTAAGCGATTACCACCACCTCTGGACACTGCAACACCAGAGGGGTCTCAAATGTGTTGTTGGAAATGGGGTTTCACTCACCTCTAATTATTAACCAAATATAATATTAACAGCTTTGTCATCTTGAATCTTTACCAAGTCCATAATAAAGTGTGTTTCAAGATATGCTTATGAGGTGGCAAAAAAGACAGCAGAAGCAACTTAATTTTATTTATATTATTTAAATATTCTAATTCTGACTGTTAGTTTTGAGTGATAATTTTAATAAAAGCTGCTTAGTGGCTATAATTTTCTTCATTTACCAGTTGATTTAAATTTCTTTAGTCTAATGAGGGTTATACTAATTATAAAGCACTTTCAAACATACATATGTCATAACTATGTGAGTTTGGCTGAGAGCATTATCTAGTGTCAGTATTAACATTAATTAATTTAGACAATTGAGGATACTACCAGACAGGATAGTCATCTGAGCAATGTGGTTTGGTAGGCTAAAACCTATTTACTATTAAGGTCCAGCAGTGGAATATCAATAGACAGTTATTGTACTAGCATATGCTCATTAATAACATAGGCTTTTCTGTCACATTCAACTAGATTTAGATATACCTAAATACTTGACCACATTACTTATCAACAATAATAATAATTTGTTGACATTTTTACACACAATAGTGAAAACTAGGATTTAGGCAAAGCTTATAAGATATAATAAATATATAATAAATTTCTAAAAACAAGCGTTAAATTTCTTTAGAACAACTTTGCGTACGAATTTCAATTTGACATAACACGTGAATAAAATGAGGATTGTGTTATTCACAGTCATCGTAATAAATTTTTGAGTTCGTAGTAATTAGAATAATTAATTCAACGTAATAACAAATTCATAATGGCCGAATTTAAACATCGGTGTACGTGAATGGTATAAATACGTACCTATACTTTGGCTTAATTTTAATCAATGCAAATACGAAATTTAGGACGTCCCGATTACTGTAAAACAAACTAAAAAGAATTTCAAACGCCTACGTTTCATGACCAGAATAAATAAACTTTACAGTAGGTATTATAAAAAAAAATCTTACCTGGGATCTTCAAATTCTACAAACGCGAATGGTGGTCCTTTTCTGTTTTTAAGATCAACGAACGTAACTTTGCCGAATTTATAAAATAGGTCCTGAATGTCCTTTGTCCTTATATCAGGAGGTAGGTTACCGACATATATTCTGCATTCATTTCTGTTACTACTACTGCCACCAGACATTTTGTCTTATTTACGTGTACACTATCAATATATTCCTCTTAATTTCCCATAGAATTCAAGTAACGCTTCGGCAATACTCTTATAAATTACTCAAATATGGCGACTGACAGACCCAACCAAGGAAACAGACAACGAAGGAAACGGATATGGACGTTTTATGGCCTATATATGGTTCAGAAATTGTCTATTGGTTGAGAATGGCTTAGGCTGATTGCTGTCTGTAAAAAATTAAGATAAAAAAATTATAGAGGTAGCTGATCCCTTGTGTCGTTAAAAAGTTGCAAGCAAAAGTTAAATTAGGAGATCGTTTTTTTTGCGAAAGACGATTCCCATTTCATGTCATCCACATTTTTTATATTTTTTATCATTAATTCCATCACGACGAAGACTTGAAGACTCGAAGACTAAGAATTGAAGACTTGAAATACTTGACATTGGCAGAAATAGCTGATCCGGCTGATTGCCATATCATCAAAAGAAGAAAAGTTAAATTATAAAATATTACAGGTATCAAATATTCAAATAAATGACAACGATGACTACGTTTCGAAGTCTTAGATAAATATAAGCTTTAAAAGGCTTTAATGAAGCTTCTTGTTGTGTATTTCATTCTTTGCATGAAAAGATAAAATACAGTTAGTAAAAAGCAGCTTTGTAATTAAAGCACACATTTTTACGCTAAAATTAGAAATGAGTTGACTATCGTAGCTTATTTATAAACATTAAATAATAACTTTTACAAGTTAGCCAATGCAAGTATATTATTTTTATAAAATAAAGGACAATAGTAGATCTGTACCGTTGGTATTATGTTAGGAATGGTTATAAGATTTACGCCGTTCGATAAATTAATCATTCTTATTATTTTCTTGTATTTACTTTATTTTAGAACTGTGCTAAAAGAATTTTAATTCAACTCATGAAGTTGTAACAACTACATTAAAACTTCTTAGTTTTTAATTTAATTGAAAACAATTTTAAAATGGAAAACAGATGGTCACGTGACATCTTGAGTATTGACGTCATCGTCAACACTCAAAATATTACGTGACTTTTGGTTTTCAACATATGAATTTTTAAATATTAAATAGGTATTATAAGTAAAAATTTTAGATTTAGGTGAAAAGATTTTTGAGAGATATCTAAAATGATTTACTGAAGATTATTCTCTTCTTCTTCTTTTGATGATATGGCAATCAGCCGGATCAGCTATTTCTGCCAATGTCAAGAATTTCGAGTCTTCAATTCAAAGTCTTCGAGTCTTCAAGTCTTCGTCGTGATGGAGTTAATGATAAAAATTATAAAAAATGTGGATGACATGAAATGAGGACCGTCTTTCGAAAAAACAAAAAACGATCTCCACTGAAGATTATTATATACTTTTGGAAAATTGTCATGTAATCAATTGTAATCAATCAATTACACTTTTTTTGAATTACAACATTAACACTCTGTGACGTAAACACAACGGCTATATCTACAAGTTCGAAAATATAAGACAATGTTTGGTTTTTTTAGTATTTGTTTTATGTTATAAATTATATTCGACAGCACTTAGGAAGATTATGTTACTAACTTTTTAAAATTGTACTCTACTTAACACCTAACAGAATTTAAATGACTTTCATCATCAAGATAAAAATGTCATCAGAATATCATAAAAAATACTAATATTTACAGCAAATAAAAAAAAAACAATTATTACTGTATGATTGGCCAAAAAAGAAAATATTTTTCAAAATATTATTTATATTTCGAATATGTTCAAATTAAGAACGCCCTCTGCTGTAATTTAAAGTAATCATTATTGAAAGAAGCCTGTGAAAGAATCCTCTGGAAGTAGGCATTGAATCTCCGGTTATCAAAATCTTTACGTGAGAATTTGTTCTTATCCCGAAGCAAAAGTGAGTATTTCTGTATTTCTGTGCTTGTTAATTACTTTTATAATAATATTTACTATTTGAGAGTGCCAGTTTTGAATAATTTTGAATAATTATAAAAATGGTGTGCATTGGAAGCGAAGGCGGAACGTTATAATCACAAAATTTCGCAAATATGTGCATTACCAAGTTTTATTGATTTAACTAGGCTGTTACTATAGTGATAATCTGCATTAGTAGGGATTATTTCTTTCGAAATCCGCCCTGAGCCGAATTACATGAAGGCCTGCCTAAGTTTCTCTTCTATTGATGACGGGTATTAGTGCTAGTGCTACTATTAGAATTACTACGAAAAAGTCTTCGCCAATCGTTGAAGAAGTCAGGTAAAGTAAGTCCGTACACGTTAAAGAACCCACTAACACGATTGTTAATAGGATTTATCATATTCTTCAGAAAAGGGCGCGCACGGTTCTCGATTTCGCGCTTGACCTTTTCTGAAGGCTATTAATAGCATCTTATGGCTATAAACAATGCCTCATCCCTTAGTATGCGACATAGAAAGTCTTACATTAGTATAATCTAATAGGTTTTTCTCTTGACGCAATAACTCATCGATTGCAACAAGTGCGATGAGTAATTACATCAATATTGGTTTCAAATGAAGTTGCTCTGTGAGCAACCGTATCTATAATAAATAATAAAGTACTAAGTAACTTATCGATGATAACTTTTCGTCGTTCCTATACATATTTGCTACATAGGTAGAACATACGTTCTATTCTGTTCCAACTCGTAAATACGTATTTGGTAAGTGATAACAATTATGCATTGAGAATTTTAAGTGGCTTTCACTGTTGTCGCTGAATACCTCTCGGAGGACATGTGTTTATTAATGGCGAACTTTGTCCAACTCAATATATAAGACCCCTATTCAATATGGTAGAACAGGCCAGCCCCATATCAGGCTTGTTTCTGCTCATGTTGACTGTATATTCATTGATATACAATAAAAGATACTTAGTGCACTTTTAGATTAACTCTAAATGTGAGATCTGGTATCTATTTATTATATTTCAATGACTGTATACTATAGAATTACACATGTGACTTGGCAGATGGCAGAAAAATGAAAAGTAATTGAAAATGTATAGCCAGTGTGGCGAAGTTCGCCTCCAGGGCAAGCCATTACCACCAGCTCTTTGGCCTCATGTGTAAGTCTATGCAGTCGAAAATTTCGTTAGAGTTGTAATAAATGTCTTAATACAGTAAAATTATCTGTCTTCCTATACTATTAAATAAGCTCTAAATCACCGCTGCACAATTTATAAACTTGGTAAAGAACATGTGAACTGTACAATACTTACAGGGTTTATGAATTGTGCAAATGTTTGCCTTTGAGCAGTGAAGTGTTATTGTATTAAACAAATACTATCTGGCTTGGCTTATACAGACACAACTCTGACAAGATGTGCGACCGCAAGGCGGTAATTAAGAATGCTGACATGAGCGAGGAAATGCAGCAGGACACTGTGGACTGCGCAACACAAGCACTTGAGAAATTTAATATCGAAAAGGTGGGATTTAATCACTTGCTTTTTTGTAATTGGTCCCTGACATTGTACTTTCATTTTAAGTTAAAACAATATACTTGTAGAATGGAGAATTCTTTAAAGATAAGGCAACAATTCTGTAGTAGTTAAAAATGTCCACTTAATGTTTGAGAATGATATGACGAGTGAATGGTGGTTTAGTTGCGGCTTTAGCCACTATTCATGAGTTGAGGTTTTCCTGTTGTGGTTTTAGTATTTGTAATAATTATATTGTATTTATTCTGAATAGAAAGCACAATAAATAAAGGGGACTATATTAAGAAAACCTGCTTTTTCTTCAAAGTTAATGTTTTGTTGTTTTAAACGTCGTGGAATATGCATCATAGCCAAATATTTGTGTGTGAGCAGTCTATAAATCTATTAGTTTATAATAAGTACGACCACATAGCAAAAAGTATAGAATGTGTCTGCTTAAGTACTCCATAAGTCGGTGTATTGCGGCTTAGGTTCTGTTTGGAATATGACATATTGCTGACTAGGTTACGTTTGGAATACATCGCTTATTGGTGACTAGGTTATGTTTGCAATACATCGCGTATTGGTGATTAGCTTATGTTTACATTACATCGCGTGTTGGTGACTAGGAGCGTTTGGAATACATCGCTTATTGGTGACTAAGTTATGTTTGGAATACATCTCGTATTGCTGCCTTGGTTACGTTTGGAATACATCGCGTATTGGTGACTAGGTTGTTTGCAATATATCGCGTATTGGTGACAAGGTTGCGTTTGGAATACATCGCATATTGGTGACAAGGTTGCGTTTGGAATGCATCGCGTATTGGTGACCAGGTTATGTTTGGGATACATCTAGTATTGCTGACTACGGTATGTTTGGAATACATCTGGTATTGCTGACTAGGGTATGTTTGGAAAACGTAGATTTCTTTTGGAACAAATCGCGTATTGCCGCCTAGGTTCTGTCTAAAGATATTAAAAGATATATATAAAGAATATATGAAAGATATTGCTTTCGAAGACATCGCACGATAAGTTGCCTTGGTTCCGTTTGGGTGTCATAGCGCTATATGCTGCTTTGATTTAGTTTGGAGGACATCGTCTATTGTAACGTTTATTTATTACAATGATGTGTACGAGTTTTAGTGTCCGTTAATGTATAATATTATATCGTTTGAAACATTCTGACGCAGAAAGTTTTCTTTGCAGGACATCGCAGCATTCATAAAGAAAGAGTTCGATAAGAAGTACAACCCCACGTGGCACTGCATCGTGGGGCGCAACTTTGGCTCGTACGTGACGCACGAGACGCGCCACTTCATCTACTTCTACCTCGGCCAGGTGGCCATCCTGCTGTTCAAGAGCGGCTAGGGAGCGGCCTCGGGCCCTTTCCAAATTTTATGTTGTTAGCACAGACGCAGTAATGTTGTGTTGCGAGTGACGTGTGTGTGTGACTGAGCGACTGCGAGTATGTGGCGCCACTCCGGACGAGCTCTCGGTTATTATTTACGATGCTGGACATAAACTGCGTCGACTCTCTTCACCTCTTAGTACCCGGCGCACTCGATGTATGTTTGTATGTACTGTGTTAGCTATACTTAAGAATCGATATTGACTCGGTAACATTCACTTCTAGTGTATTTATATTAAAAATTTTAGTTAATTATTCCTAGACTTATTACCTAGTATAGAGTAAAAGTCATATGTTAGTATATAACTAAATTTATTGTTTAATTTCTTTGTTAATACACCCTGTGAAATATTTTTCAATACTACTTTATTAAAAACTTTCTTACAAACCAAACCAAATTTTATTTTTATTTTATAAACTATGCTCGGGTAGGGGTTGCCTGTATTTCCCTTCGGAACGAAATGTGCAAAACGCAAAATGAGCACCACACGCAAATCACAGAACGTACAACTTTCGTAATGAGCCAACGTAAGATGGGCAGCACCTCGCGCAAAACGTACAAAAATCGGAATGTAGAACCACATTACACATGAAAAAAACTAAACTTAATTGCGAAGATTGTTGACAAACTTAAGTGTATGGGCGGGTGTCCAAAATTTGTAGGTCATGTGAATCACTAGGGGACCTTTTTAGAAAGATACAGGGACAAAACAGTGCGTATGACATGAACCGAGGGACAATATAGCATTTCAATATTAAGAATAGATTAAGAGTTATGTGACCACACAATGAAACAAAATGGAGACTACCATTATAATTTATATTTTAATAGTCGAAATATAGAACTTTACAAAGCCTAAAATGAAGTATCTTTTTGACGCATATCACCATTTAGGCTAAGGAAGCTTTATGTATAATACCAGTATGTTAAAAACCATAATGGTAAATATTTTACAAAAAGATTTGGGTAACGCTATGGTGGTACAATACTATGGTAAAAATATTAGTTTGAGAAATTTGAAAAGGTTTTGTCTATTACCCTTTCACGGCTAAACCAATAACTACCTGCACTTGGTAAGTCAAATAATTAGGCGCCGAGTCTTGCCGAAAGGACCGTTCTTGGTTATTGAACATGGTGTTAAGGGGCTTTGCTGCTTTCTCAAGAAAGGTATCTTGATGCGCTTGAGCCGATGATTTAATACCTTTTTCAAAAAAACTTGGCTCAGTCACTCCTTCATACCTAACTCCCCACCAAACCATCGCTGAAGTTGAATAACGCCCACATTGTACTCTGTTGACTACTTGGAAGCTTCTTTAGAGCTTTCAGAAAAAAATACGGTAATTTTTTTTGTTAAAATATTACTCAATTGTTAAAATCTCATCCGTAAACAAAATTTTTCTGTGACCTCCCGTTGCGTACCGCTTTTTAACCGACATCAAAAAAGAAAGAGGTTTCTCAGTTATGTTCGCGGAAAACTTCGTCGTTTATTTGCGCTAGGCATTTATGATTATCACTAACGATCTCAGTTCGAACAAAATCGCATTCTGAAACGTAATCATGGTGACACGGCGAAAAGTTTAAATGTTCAAGGCTTAGAAACTTCGTGGCCAATGTTGAAGTGGATTCATTAACCGATCATTAAAATATTTAAGAAGACCGCTATTTTGATGGACCTTTGGGGTCGGGGGGAGTCGCCATTAAAATGACCTTTGACATGAAATATTTCGTTACTAATAATCTACTATTTTATTGGCTAAACATTTTTGTTTACTTAAATAGGCTGGTTTCAAATATCTGCCGATCATAAACATAGCAATTCCAGAGGAATCGCAAGTGCCCTGCCGTACTAAAAGCAAAAACGCTATTATATTTAAATATATTATTTGCAAGCAAAATAAGCAAACACGCTATTATATCTTAAACAAAAACCCCTATAGGCATATACACAAACAAAAAAGTATTTTGATGGTGTCCCCATAGCACAACTCGTTGGTTCACGGGTATTAAGCGTTTAAATTCGATCCAAACTAGGTGTAAACTTCTGTTGCCGTAACGTATATCGTTTAAAAATCAGTTAGTCAGCATTTAAATGTATGGACACAATATGTTTAACGGAATGTTTTTCTGTGACCTTGTCCGCCCGACACGATATTTACGTGTCCCTTAGCACGCGATATTCCCCGACGTAACGCAACAAGTCAAGTCGTCCCTTTGCGATCGTTGACACATGCAATTTAACTTATCATACCAAAGGGAGGTCCCTCAGTGACATCTCAATTGAATACCGTGGACTTCATTCACGTAAGGTCTTCAGAGGGCCTAGTGTGAATTTATTTTGCAACAACTTTTGCGTGGTGATAACTTAACTTCAAACAACAATTGGTGGATATTTAGTTAGGCCCTCAGGTGGCCTACTGAGTTTGTGAAAATAGATAAGTGTAGGTAGATTGACAGCAAACTTTCGTTCCAACATGGGTAGTCTACATATTGCCAAAATATCACAAGGAATAGTAAAAAACTTAGTAGGCAAGAATTTGATCAATTTCCAAAAAAATATATATCATCATTCATGATCTCGGGCGAAAGATATCGACTGTCTTTTGGTATAAATAGGTCTCCCCAAAATTCCCACAAGCGTCTATGTTTTGACCGCATCCAACGACATCCCGCGATCTATACCTATCCTATTACCAATTTTTTTTTTTAATTTTAGCTGCCAAAATGACTCTGCCCTGCCTGATGGAAAGCATGAGCAGAATCCAAGAGTGGTGGTCACCATCCTCAATGCGAAAAAGAACAATGCAGCATGGTGACCCACACTATGGCGGCCTGGTGAAATTGTTTTTTCACGCCCCGCTTAAAGGACCCGGGATCATAGTGGGAAGGAAACACGTGCGCTGGTAGTGAGTTCCAGGTTTTGACCGCTCGGCACAGGAAGGAATTACCGAAGCGATGAGTACGGGAATGTATGTCTTCCACTTTAAAGCGGTGACTTCTAAGGCCGGCACGTGTTGTTCTGTAGAGGAAGGGAGAGGGGGGGATCAATTGGAAGAGCTCTTCAGAACACTCACCATGGTAAAGGCGATAGAGGACTGCTAAGGAGGCGATATCTCTACTCAACTGTAGAGGCTCAAGGGTCTCGGTGGCTTCGGGACTATCGATAATACGGATTGCTCGCCGCTGCAACCGGTCAAGAGCGTCAAACAGGTACTGTGCGGCACCATCGCAAAGGTGAGAACAGTATTCCACGCACGAGCGAACCTGGGTCTTGTAAAGAAGACACAGATGCCCGGGCGAGAAGAACCGTCTCACCCTGTTTAACACACCTAGCTTCCGTGAGGCCGCTTTAGTGATACTCTCAACGTATTCGCGTGGGTTGAGGTCTCGGCAGATATCCATGCCCAGGATAGCGAGCCTATTTTGTAATGGCATTTGAGTGCACTGAAAAGTGGGAAGGGGAAGGAATGGAGACATTTTGGCTGAGAACGCGCACACCTGTGTTTTCTTGGCGTTGAACTTGACCAGATTCTTACAGCCCCATTGAAAAATACGGCCCAGAACATGGTCAAGTTGGGCGACAAGTTCTTGTCGTCTTCCTTCAACATCTGCTGGTTTGTCAGAGGGCTGTCCAAAATTGTGTCCATGAACTGTGCTGTCGTCTGCATAACAATGAATGTTGCCAAGGGCTAAAATGTCATTGATATGCAGAAGGAACAGTGTAGGCGACAGGACGGAGCCTTGAGGTACTCCGGCTGATACTCGGAGGACGCACCGTCGCAAAGGACTCTGATGCGGCGCTGGTGCAGTAACGCGGCAGTCCAATTGCAGAGTTTGGGGGCAAACCGAAAGCCGGTAGCTTGGAGAGAAGCGAACGGTGCCAAACCCTATCAAAAGCCTTGGCCATGTCGAGGCTGATGGCCAAGGATTCCCCATGCCTGTCAATAGCCTCACCCCAAAGGTGTGTGACGTACGCTAAAAGATCACCCGTGGACCGGTTCGGTCTGAAACCATATTGACGATCATTTAATAGGGAGTGATCTTCCAGGTAATGGACCAGTTGTTTGTTGATTATTCTTTCAAATACCTTACAGATGACGGAGGTGACGGCTATCGGACGGTAGTTGGCAGGTTCGGAGCGATCGCCTTTTTTAGGGATGGGTTGAATATTCGCCTCTCTCCAAGCCTCCGGAACAGTCCCCGAGGAATACGACTGGCGATACAGGCGCGTCAATACCGGGGACAACTCTGGTGCACAGTTCTTAAGAACCACCGCTGGGATACCGTCGGGTCCACTGGCTTTCCGGACGTCGAGTGACATAAGCTCCGCACGGACATCACTCATCCGGAGGCGAATATCCTGCATAGTAGTGTCGCAGGATGGGATGGTAGGTGGGGGTATGCCGCGGTCATCGATTCGGGAGTTAGCCGCGAAGAGATCAACAAGCAGTTTCGCTTTCTCCTGCGGCTGGTGGGCAAGTGATCCGTCAGGATATTTCAGCGGTGGTAGCGAGGGATTACAGAAGTTGGACTGCACGGCTTTAGCCAATCGCCAGAATTTTTGGCTACCCGTTGGGTATGCGACGAGTTCTTAACCAAGCCTCGCAATGCGCTGGGCATCCGCTCTGATGTAAGCGTTCTTGCATTCCCTGGTGGCTTTGTTAAACGCTGCTTTAAGTCGATCAACATCGGGGTAGCCGCGATCGCGGCCCCTGGTCCAAGCGCGGTAGGCCGATTGCTTTCGCGCAACAGCATGGGCACATTCGCGACCGAACCAAGGCCGGGTCGTTGCGCTAGCGACCTCACTGTACGGAATATAGTATTCCATTCCGATAGTGATCTCGTCAGTCACGGCGGCCGCACTTTGCGATAGGTCTTTATCCTTAAAGCAGCGTTGAGCCCACGGAATGGATGCAAAGTAATCCCGCATTCCATCCCAGTCTGCCGACGAGTAGTGCCATAAACGTCTTTTAGCTGCCGCTCGTCGTGGAGGGGCAGCAAGCGGCACCGTGGTGGAAACCAGGCAGTGATCGGAGGATCCCAGAGGGGCGAGCACCGATACACAGTACTGCGCTGGATGACTCGTCATCAGTGGGTCCAGCAAGGAAGGCGCTTGACTAGGTATGTCTGGTATTCTGGTGGGCTGGAGTACCATCTGGGTGAGGTCATGCGTGAGAGCGAATGCGTGGACAGACCGACCCGCGTGGTCAGTTCTGGTAGATCCCAAACATGACTCATGGTGAGCGTTAAAGTCTCCCAGAAACACCAGTTCAGCGGTCGGAAACTGCTCCTGCGCTTTGTCCGCCGCCTGACTTAGATGCTCGAAGAGTCGAGTTATTTCGGAGTCTCCAGAGTGGGATCGGTATAGGCATACGTAGATTCGGCTCATAGAGCCAGTATCTACGTGGAGCCAAAGGATGGAGAAGGATGGGTCCTCAAGGCAGCGTAATCGGCGACAACAAACATCCGCCCTAACGAAAAGACACACTCCAGCCTTCGCGAGGAAGCACTCCTCGAGCACGTAGCCGGGGTAGTGGAGATAAGTCGTGTCGGCAGGGCGGTGTATTTGTGTCTCCGTTAGGAATAGCATGGCCGGCCGTGCCGTCTCAAGATGTTGGTGGACGGCGTTGAGGTTTGCATGAAGTCCACGGATGTTAGTGAACTCCACCTCAAAAAGCGAGTTGGTGGGAGTATGGAGTGCTGCTGTTAATCGTTTGTGCTTTTTCCTTGCTGCCATGATTTAGTAAAATGGGGAGGGGAGTGGGAACGTAAAAGGCATGACAGTCATCGTGGCAGTGTAAAACTGAGACTCGGAATGCTGCATCGCCATACAACGGTGACCGAACCCTCGGACGGAAGGGCTCCCGTACCCTCCCGGAAGTGGTCGCCTGGCCCCACCGTCCGGTCACCAACCGGCACGACGAGCCACTCCGCAGATTATGCGCGACCTGATGGGGCAGCCTCCCAGGGTGGTTAACCGCGGTTGGGCCCCTCTCTATGCCGCGGGCGGCCAGCGGCAAAACCGTTTCTACGGGTCTCCCTGGCCGACGGTTCGAACCTCGTCACCCTCAACAAGACTCTGCGAGCATTCCACTGCTCACACACTTACCCCGATAACTGTCACCCCTGCATCATGGGCCACCGGTCTCGCGCTCACCAACGAAATACGACGGCATCAAAGCTGTCATTTTAGGTTGGTCTTCTGTGCGAGGGTAGTACCGCCCCGGTCGAGCCGGCCCGTTCGTGCTGAGATCAGCGTGGCTCTACTACCTTATTGTATAGTTTGCTTAAATCTAATCCTCTATACCCTAGCAACATTATTACCCTTTTTTTCGGTAATCCCGTATATACCACCGACTGGTGGTTACGTTGGACTCGAACCTACTAAAAACCGCACACCCTCACGGGTACCAGAAGCCGGGGAACCAGACGCACCCTCGAAAGGAAATCCCTGGTACCCCGACGTACTTCGGGCCACCCACTGTTTATACGTGGGCCCCTCCTGTGTAGGAGCCCGACCTGCTTCTGTTAGGGTGACTGGTGGCCTAACCTGTCACCCTCAGGCTTGCGATTATGGAGGAGAGAGATCGTTTTGCGATCTCGCAGCATTATTACCCTAGTAACAAAGCGTACAAGAAATGCTTATTCCACGTAAAATTTCAGTATGAAATAGCTAATTGATTGGTAACATTGTTAATTGGTTCCACTTGGCAATGGCATTGGAGCCATGTTCGGAACGTTATGTTAATTACATATGTTGTACGAATTTGTATCAAATATTTAGGTGCTGTTTTCAAGGCTAAATAATAGAATGATTTTATTCATGTGTGTTACTGTTTACTCATTTCATGAATATTCGATTAAATGAAAAAAGTGACAGGACGTCTCATTTCAGAAGTCATACATAAATAAAAGCATTTAACGTTTAGATTTCGGGACTCGTAGATAAATTGATCTTGGGAGAGCTACGCTTCGGCATGCATGGGTCGGCTCGACCGGAGTGATACTACAGGCGACGGCCTCACAGAAAACCGATGTGAAACAGCACCAGGTTTCACCGAGTGAGTGAGGATACCGGAGACCCATATCCAATCTCTCCCCCATCCCCCTCTCTATCCTTGCATTACGCACATGTGACGCCTCTGATGATGCGGGTGTCCATGGGCGCTGGTAATCCGCTAGGTTAGGTATACGTCTGCTCGTTTGCCCATTATGCCATAAAAAGAATCTTGTAGGTTAACCCTTTGCAAAGTTTAGCAATTCTAACCAGGTGTTGGTCGTGATGATTGACCAGTCTTGATTTGAGATGCCTCCGTGCCTCATAAAGAACTTTGAGCCAGTGTCGGTCCCGGTTGCTATAAGAAGTATAAGAACACCTTATGGAATCGTTACAGATAATTGCCTTTTTACACGATATCGCCCAGTACTTACACTATGAAGTTTTGATCTGAACCCTTAGATAGACTGCTGCAGTTGCCCTACATTTTTCCTGTCGAAGATATAAGAGATCTTTCAGAAGATATTCTATTTCAACGATCTGACAAAGGACAATGGCCTAATAATGTTCCTGTTTTAGTGGTGGACTTCTTCGGACTACTGGAGTCTCTTACCCGTTTCCCCTTCAGAGACTTTACTCTAGTTTTCTCGCCTCATTAGTATTCCTTTCCCCAAGTTATTTTCTTTCTTAGTCCTGTCTACAATACGCATTGTGTATGGTGAAGACCACTCTTGGATTCTGCTCACGCTTTCCATCAGGCGAGCAGAGTCATTTCGGCAGCTAAAACATAAAAAAACAGGCCAAGGCCAAGGTACACTGAGGGTTCCCTAAAAGCCTGTGGGTATATAATATGATGTAACAAAAAACTTATACTTTTCGCAATTTTTCCTTTATTTGTGCTATAATACGTTGCTTCGTACCAAATTTCAAGATTCTGAGTTAACGGGAAGTACCCGTAGGTTTTGAGTCTATTGCGGGGGTCGAAAATTTGCAGCATAAAGGGTTTATTATATAATGTAACTAAAAAATTATGCTTTTCGCAATTTTTCCTTTATCTGTGCTGTAAGACGTTGCTTCGTACCGAATTTGGATTACTTTGTGAGTGTCGAAAATTTGCAGCATAAACGGCCGTATCTTTTGATTGTGTTGGCTTAGTTAGATTTTTTACAGCTCCAAGGGATAGTAGACCTGAGTATTTATTATAAATTTCAGCTTGATACATCTACGCGTTCTTGAAAAAAAAGGGTTTTGACTGACAGACAGACGGACAACAAAGTGATCCTAAAAGGGTTCTGTTTCTTTTCTTTTGAGATACGGAACCCTAAAAACAAAATGTTTCCAAAAACAACCAAAATCTTTGCCGTGTAACACATTGAGTTATAGTTGAAAAAATTACAAGATGATAGAGAAATTTTTATCTTATTCTCTTTCCTGGGCAGACTACATTTTGCTCTACTCTCAGCAGTATTTATGCAGCCCCGTACACTGCTTAAGACAGGAACAGTTGGCGAGCTGTCATTCGCTGAATACTTCCAATCAGAGGTAGCGACCCTCAAAATTGAGGATAGTGACACAAGTACAATTCACTTTCCTACCCTCTAGAAAAAAACAAATCTATATAT
>PKRV01000516.1:690276-875938 GCA_003709505.1 Hyphantria cunea | reverse complement strand
TATATATATATATATAAAATGAATGCTTGTCGCTATGTTCTTTATAGAATCTAAAAGCTATGCATTTGATCATGTCCTGATCTTCAGCAAAGTGTTGTGCCTCATGCTCAACACTTTGCCCACAAAGGTTTCTGAGTTGGTACGGCCAGCTTTGGCCCGTAGCGGCCCTTTGGGGCTCAGCTAGTCATATATACAACAGTGAGTGGTAAGTAGCTTATTTATTAACGTGCTATAGAAAAAGTACGCCACTAGTTTTAGGCGCTAGGTCAATCGATAAGTGACAAGGCTGTACGTCACGTACAAGGCTGCTAAGTAGAAAGAGTTTAGTACATAAAGGTACTGAAGGCTTTATAGCCCTAATTTTAAATAGTCATCTATCACGAAATGTTGTATGTAGGCATTTTAACAATCTAGAACTTGTCGGTGTGATTGAAAGGCGTCGGATTTGCATTATTTGTTAGAGGTTCCAAATATAAGGTAATTGGATATATTAGACTAAATATTTCAAACATTCGTTTTTCTATTAGACTACGTTACGAATCAAAGAATGCTTAGTCATATGTTATTACGTTGCCAGGGATACAGAGGTAGATACAGGTTAGGCAAATAAAGTTCATGGAAGATAATTATGAAAAAAATCTGTCTCACATTCGAAACATGGTTTGAATATATCAGACAGGTAATAGTCTATTCACAAATCTAGTTTTAAATTAATTATTATATCTAGAAACGGACAAGCCTTGTGGCCTATGATACACCCATATTTCATATTAGCGTGATACCAATTTGTCCCTTCAATGGAGGAACAACTACAAAGTAATTCGCGTTACCTTCGCTAGATGGCGTCACATGTAACATCCTGGCATAATTTGACTACAAACACTATCACAGAGGATTTTTGATCAAAAGGTACATATTTCAATTCTATATGGGAAAACGTTGATCTACGAGTGAGTAACGTTACCAAACTATGAGAAAAAGATCAAGGGAGCTATCCTTATATCCTACTATCGGTTGATTAATTAGGTCCTTTTTGATAGCATTAACATCGCCATGCACAGTATATTACAAAAAGAGAAAGAGAAACAGATATGGGCCAACCACAGACCCATAGAAAATCGGTTTTTTCATTGCTTTTCACAGACTGATTACCGAACCTTCTCCGATTATGAAATTATATATATACATATGCAAAGGTCATTTGCATGATGACCCTCTATTGCCCTTTGATATAACTCATTCCCACGTACTCTAATATTCGTTTCTGATATTAAACTGCCATTGATAAACTAACCACCAACATCCTCTTTTATCAGACCATTGGCAGTCTAGACTGCACTGGAGTACTTTTTTCGCAACCAATGCATTGTATAAATTCTGAAAAATAATGCACCTACAGTTATTCTCGAGCCGTGGCCCACACGGCTTGACAAATAAGTGTATTTTTTTTTCCTAATTTTGTGGCTGAAACTCCAGGGGGTAAGTAGATGTTCTATAAAAAAACAAATATCTAAATTTTAAGTGCACATTCCGATATAATCCCTACTAACAAGTCAATGCTAAAGTAACTCTGTATGTCTTTAAAACATTAACGGTCGAAACCCGAACCTTTACTGAAATGCAGTAAATTTTGCCATAGAAGTAAGACTTAGATAATTTTTTAGACTTTTTATCGCAATAACCAACACAGAAGCTACTGCTAATATAATTATAGTTTATTTGAAAATACACGCCTTTTATATTGGTATATGTTCAAGTAATTCAAACTTTAAATGTTCAGGGAACAGAAACAGAACCCGCAACCTGTAGGTATGATACTAAAACTGTAAACCTATTTCTATTCGTTTGAATATTTATTTATATTTTGATGTCTGTTTATTTGCAAAATATAGTCGTTTTATGACATTTTTAAAATAATATGTTTATATGTATACATATATTAAAAAAATAAGCACTTTAGATATAAAATTTTGGGCATTTCCAAGGTCCTGAATGTACTAAAATAAGATTTCTTTTCGTATAGAAAAAAAGAAAATTATAAATTATATCTGTTCGTATTCAAACTTTCGAATAATATTAATAATATTTAGACAAAAACTCTCTTTAGTTTGGGACTAGATGACGCTGTGTGTTAGACGTCTGAAACATTATTTATTATTAATAATGTTCAGATTGACATAACTTCCAGACGTTAAGATGGACGACAAGAAGAATTTGTTACTATTCTTCGACCGGCCCTCGGAGCCTTGCTTCATGCAGAAGGGAGAAGAGAAAGCTGTTTTCGAAATACCTGACAACTACTTCGTAAGTATATACATTTTATACACCTATTTTATAAATTAAATGTGTATTCATCATCATCGACTCAAGAGTAACGCTCTTGTCGATGCAGCTTTATACAGCTCTCCCTATAAGGAGCCCTTTCCTGGACCTCCATCTACGTCGTGTTGGTCTTCCTCTTTCTCTCGTTCTTTCTACTTTTTCCTCTATGATGTAACTTATAAAGTCATCGTGATGTATATGGTGGCCTACCATCCCGCCTCTTCTAATTTCTATAGTAGATATCAGCAGCATTTTCTCTTGCACGCTTTCTAGAATTTCTTCGTTGTTAATTTTTCATCCAGCTGATTGCTTCCATTCTTCTCCAGCACCACATTAAACGTGTCTTATCTGACCCTTATTGAGCAAATAAGTCAATCTTCCTCCCAACCTAGTTCTATTATTTGGTGAGCGTTTAAGTCCTACCTCATGTCTTTTTACTTCTGAAACCCATAATTTCTTAAACTTACTTTCTATGAAATGGCCTATGTCTTAAATAAATAAAAAAAAAAATGAGGAAACATAAAATTACAATGATAGTTTCACCTTCTGTGGCATTTGGTTTAAAAGCTAAAATAGTGGTTAAAAGATTTCAAGACGGTCCCAGATATACCTATATTTAAAAGTTTGACGTTTATTTGCAATGACATATATCCTTCATTTTAAAGTAGCTTTTAACAGTGGTTCCGGAGATCGTTTTTTGTTTTTGTGATAGGCGGTCCCATGTCACGTCATCCACATTTTTTATCATTAATTCCATCAAGACGAAGACTTGAAGACTCGAAGACTTAAGACTTTAAACACTTGACATTGGCAGAAATAGCTGATCAGCTGGCTGCCATTTCATCAAAAGTAGAAGAAGAACAGCGGTTCCGCTCACGTGTATATCGGTGTCGCGACCAAAAATTCTCCAAGGTCCAATCTATTTGTATACAGAAATTCATCCAAATTGATTCACCAACTAAGCCGTGAAAGGGTAGCAGATAAAGTTACTTTCGAATTTCTGCTATTAGTAGGGATTTTAAAATAAACAAATCTATATATTTGTATTGTTGTCCTTTTGTCTTAAATAAATATTGAGTATCAACAATTTAATCTAGAATCAGTTACAGGGCGTTGGCGTGTCATGAGACTGTTAAAAAGTAATTAAAGTTTTTCAGAAGGTTCCATTGTGTTATTATGAAGGTAATATAAATATTCAGAAGGTCAAAAATTTTAATATACGAAAATAGACAGAAGCACGATGTACGTTTGTGACGCGACGATAAGTATCTGTACTTAAAGTTTTGAACACGTAAAGAAAACGGCCGAAAGATCTAGAAAAAGAAATTGTATAGTATAAGTATTTTCCCTAATAGAATTTTTGAACGTTAGCAGTGAGGTTTACAGGATATATATTTTCCGGCAACAGTCAGTTCAACCTGCGAGTGTACGACGCTAACCTGTTTTACTTCCAAGCCATCCTCATGAGCAATATCGCTTCCAAGCCTTTGCCTTCCATTATTATACATTTTATTATGATGATCATCAGGAGTTTATCAGAGTCCCTTCTCTTATACTTTTATTACACTACGAGCACGACCTTTTGCCCGCGGCTTCGCTCGCGCAAATGTATATATTTTTACCACCTTATTTATCCCCTTTCTTGCGATTTTAGAATTTTAGGTTAGGCGGTTTGTGCTCTGCGAGCGTGAGCTAGTATTATATAAATAGCACAAAATTATAATCAGAAAAATGAAGAAATTAATGGGGATAAAAATGCATAATATATACTTTTTTAAAGATAATTCCCTCACTAGCAATATATTTAGTGTCATGAGAAAGTTACACAAGTAAGTACATACGCCCGGACGCTATGACAAAAAATGAGATCGATTTCATCATAACGGACAGGAGGCACATATTCAGAGACGTCTCAGTGCTCAATAGGTTTAACACCGGTAGCGATCACCGACTAGTCCGAGGTTCTCTGAATATCAACTTCAAGGCTGAACGTGTCCGCATGATGAAGTCCAGGCTCCGACCAACTCTGCTCCAAGTNTTAATTTAAATTTATTAAAACTTATTTTCTATTTTTTTAGTTCGGTTTTCTATAAAAAGCGTGTTTTTTAGTTTTTTTAAACTATTATTTGTTCTAATCGACTACATACAAACATACAAGTGAAGCTAATAAAAAACGTAAAAAGAGAAGGTCAACTAGACGGAAATCTTATACAAAGCCGCCATTTTATAGTGGTACAGTAAGTCACAAACTCCTTTCTAAGAAAAATACTATTTCCCGTATTGGGCCACTTGTTATTGTTGTGCATAATATCGACGTGAGACTTATTTTAGTACCGTAAAGATAGTCACACACAAATGAACTTGATACTGCAGGTATGCGTGACATTCAAGACCTGACATCGGTCGCCTCATACTGTCAGCTGCGTATTAACCCTTACATGTTTAACTACTGTCTCTCAGTCGCCATATTACACAGGTAAGCAAAGGATCTATTCTTTTTTTTAATGACAACTCCCGTATTAAGAATATATCTTGTATCGTGGGGGACTTTACAAACATACGTGAAACGAATACAAAGAACATCCAGTCTCAGAACAACAATTTGTGGATCACACAAAGTGCTGTACCATGTGGGATTTAAACCCACAACACTTGGCACAGTAGAAAACGGCGTGGTGACCGCTTACACCACTAGATCAACTATTTCAATGAATATACGTGAGACTTGATTTACTTGACTAGTCTATAGGTCTAGTGGTTAGTGAACCTGACCTGAGCCGAAGATTTTAGATTGAATTATCATTAAGGACAAATCATTTTGTTAATGAGCACGATCATTTGTTCTGTGCAAGGGCATCGTCAAGGAGAGCCCATAGAGGCTCCCCCTAATTTGTTTAGAGATATATTGGGGCCATTTACAATAAGGCTCATTTCAAAAGAACGTGGAAACTTAATGCTATTGTGGCGACTTCCACATACAGCGCAACAACATAAAATATATAACAGCGCCATCTACCGAAGAAACGACGAACTACGGAGCAACGAAGAAAACTAAGAAACTACCAATCCTACATCGCGCAATAGAAGTTCTCGCGCCGATTAATATATATACAACCTCCCAACATCAACGGTTGGGCAGTGGCCCGCCAGGCATGATCACCTCGCCTGGTCGGAGGATCCTCCCTTTGTGTTGGAGGGACATGATATCCGTTCCTCCACACTATAAAGTGTAAATTTGAAGCTGCAAAATTTTTTCTCGGAAATGTGCCTGTAGATTTGCCGCTCAGCACAAAAACATATCCAGGGCATTATTGAAAAAAAAACGTAAAATGAAATAATAAAATCCTTTATTTCCTACATTACATTTTTGCGGGTCACACGACTTAGCTCTTATCGTTCCTTATCGGATTCTTACTGTTAACTGAATTTACAATTGAACCCTCCCTCTGAAAATTCTGAAGACTTTTTAGTTCGGCTTTAAACTGAACCCTAGATTACCATGGAGTAGGTTCAGCCGTAGAAACAATGATAAAGTATACATAAGTTTTATTATGTGTCTCTAATTGTGATCACACTTTTCTCTATACTTGTAGGTAATAAGATATGGTTTTGTCTTGGTAAAAGAACATTTTTTTTCAGACCTGACACGAAAGGTGTTGGAATTCCAACGTTCGCAGAACTATTTCCGGATAAATTCGTGGACCCAAAAGTGTTCCGTAAGGCTAGAGAGGCGAGTAGCGTTGCACCTACAGGAGCAAGGGTAAGGAAATGGATGGTTATCTATTACTTTTTTTTATGGAATAGGGGGCAAACGAGCAGACGTATCGTTTGATGGTAAGCGATTACCGCCGCCCATGGACACACGTAACACCAGAGGCATCACAAGTGCGTTGCGATAATGGAGAGGCCTATGTCCAGCAGTGGACTGCGATAGGCTGATGATGATGATGATGATGATGATGATGACATAAGCTACACAAATTTTATAAAAGTTTTTACGCAGACGGGTTATAGTTTTTAAAACCTTTTTTTCAAAGAAAGATTTATGTTTAGCAGTAGACTATTACATGTTGTTAATGTTGATGAGGTTAATAGGAAGGAAAGAAATTATGCCTAAAATGCTAACGTGACATGATTATTACAGATGCCTGTTAATATCCCAGTGAACTACACGGCAGGGGTCCACGAACCTGAACAGCGTATTGCTTACTTCCGCGAAGACATCGGCGTTAACCTCCATCACTGGCACTGGCATCTAGTGTACCCTTCTTCGGCTAGTGATAATAACCTCGTCAATAAAGACCGCAGGGGAGAACTATTTTACTATATGCATCAGCAGATCATAGCCAGGTAAGGAAATTATGTAAATGTTATGATTTTTATAAAAAATTAGAATCTGAAATTTTTGAATCTGCCCTAAATTTGTCACAATATAAACACCACTCTACCGTGGGAGAGCCACGCTTAGGCTTGAATGAGCCGGTTTGACCGAAGTGATACCACGGCCTCACAGAAAACCGATGTGAAACAGCGCCTGCGCAGTGTTTTACCGAGTGAGTGAGTGGAGGCTCTCACATCAAGCCTCCCCTCATTGCCCTCCCTATGCCCCAAAGACCCGCAACGCACTTGTGATGCCTGTAGTGTTGCGCCATGGGCGGCGGTAATCGCTTATCATCAGGCGATACGTATGCTCGTCTGCCCCCTATTACATAAAAAAAATATATTTTTCTTCTTAGAACTTACGACACCCACGAGGTAAATAGGAGGATAAGGACTCCAATCAATTTATGGGAGGGTAGGCTTACTATTTATCGCTTCTAAAAATCTTTTTGTCGTGATGATAATACCGTGTTGCAGGTACACTGCAGAGCGGTTCTGTAACGGCTTGGGGCGCATACGTCGGTACAACAATTTCCGTGAACCTATTGAAGAAGCGTACTTCCCCAAACTTGATTCGCAAGTTGCAAGCAGAGCCTGGTCCCCGAGGTAGGCAATTCTTTTGAACCTAACACAAAATATACACATGTTGAAGCTCCACTAAATAGAACTCATAATAAAAAACTTTATGTTGCAAGAAACCTCACAGAGAACTGATATTAAAAAAGTCTGCAAAATCTCCATATATTATGGCAGAGTAAAGGGCGAAGGAAGTGTTGGACCTCCGATATTATCAATTCTCGTAATTCCAAGATAAGATACTCAGAGAACGCCAATTTCTTTTATTTATCTTCGTTGCAAATAGAATGCAAATTCAAGAAATTGATTTACATTATACTTGAATACAATAATTTGCAATCTGTTTGTGTCTCCTGAGTTGGTGGTGACAGGGTGCTCACTCAACATCTGGAGACACATTTTTTTCCCGTGCGTAAATCCCCTCGGATATCACCTCCTGTGGCATGTCAGACTGGAGCCGACTAAAACCGCACGCCATCGCAGATACTAGGAGCCGGGGAACCAGGTGATACTAACCATTTATAAAAACTAAACTAAACTAACGCACGTTTTGTCTATTACGTTAAGATTTTCAGGTACAACTGTTAGCGACATAATTCGTCCCGTTGACGAAATTAGAATTGATGTGCCTGAGATGGACAAATGGAGAGAAAGAATCATAACGGCTATTGAGAAGCGATCTGCTCTTTTGGTAAGTGACTGGTGTTTTATGCAGAAGTCGATTGTTCTATTTTAGGTAAAAAAGAGTGAGGTACTTCTAAAACGGTGTTTTAATTGCGATCTATAAATTAATAAATAGTTTAATAATAAATATCTTTATTACACACTACATTACAAGTTTAACTTGAAACTTAACTATTAATTTATAGATTTCAATGAAAACTGCGTATCCACTGTGTTTGTTTGATTTCTTGATAGTGTAAGTATCAATATGGCAGATCCGTGTGGAATTTACCCTATCGTTATTGAATTTTGAATCTTCTCAAACAATTTAAAAGCATGTTTGAAACTCGAAATCAAAAATAGTTTTTGCCAGATATTTTGGCATACACAAGAGTGAAACTAATCAAAGAAACATCTGGCGATTTTGTGATTATATTTATAATGTTCACTTACGCGTAGTTACTTCAAACACTAATGAATGTTTCATTCTTACAGCCCAACGGTCGTCAAGTTCCGTTGGATGAAGAGCGTGGCATAGATATTCTGGGTAATATAATTGAATCATCCACTATCAGCCCAAACCGAGAGTACTATGGCGACATACACAATATGGGACATATATTTATAGGGTACGCACATGATCCTGACAATAGGCATTTGGTAGGTATCATTAATATACATGTTATTTAAATATAAAGGTAACAAACAGTTTGTGTTGATCCGCGTGACTACTGTTAAAGAATAAGGAGGGTTACCACCTTTATTTATACTGGATGTCGTAAGAAATGACTAAATGAACAAATTACGCAGCACAAAAGCATTACACAGGAAAGGAGAGCTTGACGCAAAGCTTATACTAACCAGCCAGATGGTCAGCGCCTTATAGTAAACTAAAGCCTCTGTTCTAAAGAAAGAACTGTAGTATATCCTTATATTGTCGGCTCTGAGACACACGCGCCTGCTTACCTCTGTTGCTCACAGATGATTGAACTGTGTCACGACCGCACGTGCACTGGAGATTACATAATGCTTCCTTCTCATTCATTCGCAGATAGTACAATGAGTGAGTGAATAGAATGAAAGCGTTACGAAGTGATGTGTCAGAATAGACACATACACAACAAGAACTATGTTCAGAAAAAAAAACTATGTTCAGAGTACTATTAAGAACTGTTTTGACGATAAATAATTATGATTATATGTGAAAAACAAACTTTTCTACATCAAAGCAGATATTAACAATAATATTAATGGATAATATATTTAGAGGTATTTTTAAATTAATAAATAATTATCAATCCTGTCAAAAAATTATCTAAGATTGAAATATAAATATAAAAGATCTAGATTGTAACATTTAGCAACAATGTTATTACAGGAACAATTTGGAGTAATGGGAGACTCTGCAACCGCTATGCGAGACCCTGTATTTTACCGCTGGCATGCTTATATAGACGACTTATTCGTTAGTTATAAGAACCAACTGCCTCCGTACGGAGTTGACAAGGTAATCACTGATCCTTACTTTCCACTTAAAAGTATATTTATCCAAGTTAAATTTGACCGGAGACCGAAGGTAAGGCTAAGGAAAAAGCAAAAGCATTTCAATAGCCCTATGGATCACCTTCCTGCATTGTTGCATTATCTGCATTCGTAATGAATATCACTACTCTTGGATTCTGCTCATGCTTTTTATCAATCAGAGTAGAGTCACTTCGGAACCTTATTTTCCTCATAATTTATATAAAATTTTATGTTGAGTGTATGATATTTGTGAAGTAAAAATATTTATCTTCTGTTACAAGTTAAACTTTCCTGGTATTCGTGTGAGCGGAATACGTATTGAAGGTTCAGCAGGCAAGAACATATTCGGTACTCGATGGGAGTTGAGTACTGTGGAATTATCCCGTGGGTTGGACTTCACGCCTCGTGGCTCTGTGACGGCCAGGTTCACTCACCTGCAGCATGAGCCGTTTAACTATGTGTGAGTATGTTTAAATTATTAACAGCTTTTCATTTTTCTACATTTTATATGAAAATATCAAGTTGGTTTCAATACGCTTAATAAAATCTTTTTCTATATCGATTGCCCTCAACTATGGACATGATATTTGCTTTATAGGTTATATTTAACTTATCTTCATGTCGATATTGTTATTTATTCCGTATTTGACGCAACCACAACGTGCTGCAGTGAAGTCGTGCTAGCTAAAGCATCCATTTTATAAAATGTTTTGACAGTTTTCTTTTTTGAAGGAGTAAATAAAAAAATAAAAAAATATAAAAATATTACTGTACTACAAATTGATAAATTTACTGGAGATCGTTTTTTGATTTTTCTAAAGACGGTTCCCATTTCACCTTACCACGTTTTTTTATCATTAATTTGAAGACCTTAAATATTAGCAATTAGCAAAAATAGCTGATTTATGAGTAGCTGGTTGCCATCTCATCAAAAGAAGAAGAAGATAAGATTACTACCCGTGTTGTTTTATACTTTTTAAATATTTGAGGTTTTTTTTTAAGAAATTAGACAAACAAATTCTCAAGCACTGTTTCCATCCTATAATAGTTGTTTTGGTGTTGCAAAATATTCATCAGCTACATCGCTTTTTGTCTTCAGCATTGAGTATAATAATACGATGAAGAAGACTGTGATGGGCACTGTCCGTATTTTCATGGCGCCCATCCAGGACGAGAAGGGCCAGCCTTTGGAGTTCAGCGAACAACGTCGGTTTATGATTGAGCTGGACAAATTCACTACCCAGTGTGAGTTTCGTTTTATACCAAAATTTAATTCCTGATTTTACAAATTGAAGGAAATTGTTCATTGATTTGAATATTACCTCATGTATTTTAACATGGTTCACTTGAGTTCTTTGCTATTTTATTAAAGTTTTGCATTTTAGATGGCAAAAACACGATCAGGGCGTATAATTTGAAATCAGGCAGTTCGTACGACTTTATTCAACTGTCTTGAATTTGAATGATGGTATTATTACTACCAGTGCAACTTGGTCAAAAACTGACTCAATTCTATGGTTTTATATGTATTATCCATAGATTATATAGGGTCCTGCATAAATATTACCTATAGAATTAGCTCATCAATGTAGGTATCCCTTCGGGAGCAATGCTTTTATTAAGGAAAAGAAATATCTTTTTCCGTAACCCTGATCACATCTTTGTGTGTCGTAAAGATTTTGGAAGATATAAACACAGTTGTAGTTTCAAGTTAAGGTTTTTCTACATCTGTATTTCCTGGTTTTCAGTGAAGCCTGGCAACAATGTGATCAATCGTCCCAGCTCTGCTTCGTCTGTCACTATTCCCTACGAGAGAACCTTTAGAGACCAGGTACGCGTTTCAAGTTTTGCACTCATTTGTACTTTTACTTTCCATATTCTTATTACTTACTAGCTTTGCCCTCGGCTTCGCTCGTGCAAAAATAGATATTTTCCTGTCCTATGTTACCGTTTTTTCTCTTATTGGATTAATCAAGTTTGTAAAGGATATTTTATCCTTATAATTGATTCTAACTATCGATGCAATAAAAGTACAGGGTGTAAGTTTCACAGATTTTAGTCGGTTCGATTCTCGGGTTTGGCAACCGGATTTTCGGAAATCTTTGAATGCAGTTTTCTTTCTTCACAAAAAGAAAGGAATGTTTTCTTCGAGTAAAATTTTCTATCTACAATATTAAGAGTACTTTCCCTTCAGGTGGTATTACAAAATTCCACCTTGTAGATAGATGTTTTCAAAATCATTAGCACTTAACAGACAAATATTGTTGCTGCTGCTCTCATCTAAGATAAGTTTGAAATGTTACAGTTAGTCTCAGCCAAAATTATAAAGATCTCTCAAATTTGAATTTGAAGTTTACATAAAATAAACAATAATAAATTTCAAACTATTAATAATAGTAAAGCTTTTCCAGTTAGAAAAAAGATAGGCAGTTCTTTTGTGTTGCCATCTTTTGTAACGTAATGCGTTCCATATTCGTATTTTTATTTTACTAACATTTCTGCTGTTACTGTTAAGCTGATGTCCTAAAAAGTCCGACATCAGCCTATTTAGAAAATTTAGATGTCAATCAGTACTAGGTTTGTGTATGTCTGATGACAATTGGTCTATGTAAAAAATCAAGCAACAGCTGTGTGGCGATTTTTACATACAGCTCACAGACAACAGACACATACTACAGCGCCATCTACTGAAAACACGTGGAACTACTAAGTAACGAAGAAACTGCCAATCCTGAATCGTGCAATAGAAATTCTCGCGCCGATTAGCATATTTTTTGTGTTGGAGGGATATGACACCCGGTCCTTCACTGGTTGTATTGAAGTAGACTGAAAGCAGACCCCAACGTAGTTTGGGAAGAGGATGGATCATTTTATTTATATACCGAACACCTGCGGGTACTAAAGCGAAGCCTGTCTAAAAAAAGTAGCTTGAGTTACTCTTTATATCATTAGTTATTAGCTAGTGAAAGTCCGGGTAAAATCGATCCAGCCGTTGCGGACGTTAACCGGAACAAACAAAGAGACAGACAGACAAAAAAAAAAGAATAAATTTTTTGATGTAAGTACCGCAAATGGTTTAATATGTATTTAGTGAAAAGCTGTTAATTTGAAATTACAAACAGACAATTCAATTTCAATTTCTTTTATTTGTATAGATTTACAAGTTCTTAATATTTCTCGTTGTGTTAGTCCTCGCGCGCCGGTGAACCAGGTTTTGCTGAAGCAGCGGCGTTCGACTTTTGCGGCTGCGGCTGGCCGCACCACATGCTCTTACCGCGCGGTACCTTGAAGGGATTCCCGATGGTGCTGTTCGTTATGATCTCCAATTGGGCTGAAGATAAGGTGAGTTGACCAAAATACTAAGATTTGTTTTAGTCGAGTTCTTCTATTTAACATTAAGAGGTGTTTTTTAAGTTATAGTGGGCAAAAGAATAGAGGTATCGCCTGATGGTAAGCGATTACCGCCGCCCATGGACACCCACAACACCAGAGGCGTCACAAGTGCGTTGCCAGCCTTTACGGGCTAGGGAGTGGGATGGGATAGGGGTTGGATGGGCTTCTGTATCCTCACTCACTGTTTTAACCCGTTTTTCTGTGAGGCCGTAGTATCACTCCGGTAGAGCCGGCCCATTCATGCCAAAGCGTGGCTCTCCCACGATTTGACAAGTTTTCTTGTAAGAGATTTCTAGTATTCTTTGATTTGTTTGTTGTGTAATAATGTGGTTAGTTTAGAAGTTGCTGTCTTTGTCCCCGAGACTTGGAGAACACATAAAGTTCTGCTAGCAGTTAATGTTGGTTCAGCGCCTGATCTCTCCCCGATCCGGATAACCGAACCATCGGATTACGAGAGCGAGAGAACAGAGAGTGCACCTGTGTTTACCCACACACTTGTGCACTACGTAGTTGGTTGTCCCCGTTGAGGCAGAGGCAGAAGTCGGATAGGAGAGCATCATTAACAGTATTATTTTCTTTTAACTTACTTATAAAGGGCGGTTATATCATCGATGATTTCTGTGCATAAATGTACTTTGTTATATGTATATTTAAATATACTTTAATGGCACTGGAGGTAGCAGCTGACCGGTCACCTGCAACTCAATCGACACCCGTACGATACCGCCTTTTGAAGGTAGCCAATCCTGTAACCTCATACCCAGTGAAAAACATCGGAAAAATCACTTCTCCGAAGAATGACTCTGTCACGCTGAAAGTGGCTGTCAGATTATGTCGCCGCCCTTTACTGTATTCATGCTCTGCATGTATATCAAATTTATACTTAAATATTGCCAATATATTTCCAGATAGAACAAGACTTGGTAGGAACGTGCAACGACGCGGCTTCGTACTGCGGCATCCGCGACCGCAAGTACCCGGACCGGCGCGCCATGGGCTTCCCCTTCGACCGGCCCGGCGGCGCCACGTCGCTGGCAGACTTCCTCCAGCCCAACATGGGCACTGCTCGGTGTGTGATACGGCACACTGACGTCACTATACCTAGGGGACAAAACGCCTAATGATTTATGATAAGCTTGAAAAGGTGAACTTAGGGATTTATTTATTAGTAGTTGATTCTTATGATTTAAACTGGTGCGATACGAACAAATCGCCATTTAAAAAAAATATTGTTGGTCCGTAGCCGACTTGTAACACAACATATTATTACTATCTAATAATACCTTTAAACGAGCAAATGTGGCGGGCGACCGCTCAAACCACTGAGCTCTCTCTCTCTCTCTCTCTCGGAAACGATTCCAACAATTTTCATGACATTTAGTATGCAGGGGGTTTCGAGGCCGATAAATTGATCATGCCAAGGTCGATCATCCGGGTACTATATTATTAGTGTGCAAAACACTTTAGAAGTTTGTAGTACGTAATTCATTCGATTTGTTTTAAATAGAACAAATAACAAGTACATTGGTGTACACAAGTCAATAATATAATATAAACATTAATAAGTCAATACGTCTCTTACCAGTTTAAATCTCAAGTATCATTAGCTAGCCCCACATTTGACGAGCATGTCGACAGTATTAATAGCCTCATTGATTTGCATTAAAACTAAAAGATATGATATAATGTAATCTTCTGTTGACGATATGGCAACCAGCCGGATCAACTATTTCTGCCAATGTCAAGTATTTAATGTCTTCAATTCTAAGTCTTCCAAGTCTTCAAGTCTTCGTCGTGATGGAATTAATGATTCAAAATATAAAAAATGTGGATGACATGAAATGGGGACCGTCTTTCCATGATATAATGTAAAAATATGATGTAAAAATGAGACAGAAGCTTGCAACAATGAACCGAGAAACTTCGGGATTTGGTTTGATCAATAATCACGGTGTTACAATTAGCCGACCAGTGAGGTAAAATGTCATATGTTACACATCATAAGCGACTATACAGACTTGCTCGTTTTTTCAATGGCTGCAATATGATTTTATAGCATGAAGGTTTTACTGAGTAGTATTGGATTAACTATATATTTGTGGTAACTCGTTATAAGGCCTATAAAACTAAGCATTATACTATTTAACTTTTAAAATCGAAATCTCCTTGATTTCCCATTCTACGTTTACAATAATTTTCTGGTTATGGATACCATTAGGTATAGTAATTAAATATGGAAAGAAGAAATAAAATCCAATTTTGTTTCTACTACATTTTATTCTAAATCGCTATATTTAAATTATGTTTGTGCATTATAACCTTTGGTTAATTTAACAATACTAAAAATCAACCCCTAAGTTCAAACCTGTTCATCATTAGACAGTAACAATGTATTTGTAGCTACATTATCCGTTTCAAATTTCATTTATATTCATTTTTAATAACTTGGCCTAGATTTAAATGTTCGTTCACGTTTTAATATATAGATTACATTACACATTACTGTATACATTACTTTACAGATAACATTATATGTATAAACACATTAATATGTGAAGCAAAAACTTTGTACCCTTTTTAGAAAATTATGCGAATGGAGGAGTAAAATTTGTTTATGTGAAGAAGGAGAGACAGAAAGGTAAAAAAAGTAAAAAGAATTATGGTTGAATTTCAACTAGCAGGCGAACAATAATCTTATTAAATAAACAATACTATAAATTGCATTGTTACTGCTACAATCTTAGCTTCGTTCATCGGACACTGATCACGTTATTCATGATGATGTAAAGTTTTAGTTGTAAGTAAACGGGTCTGTATATAACTTGTAAATATTATGTAAAGATGTTCTACGTTTAACACTTCATACTAAATAAATTAGCCTTTTACCAAATATCTGTTTTATTTCAATACATACTTTGTGTATACTGTAAAAACAGTGCTAGATAGCAAGTCAACAGAGTACATGTATGATGATAGGTGCTGACCACCAAACTTCGATATCTGCAGCTTAAGAGACTTGAGTGAGTTGCCGCTGTTTATTTGCCCTCTTGAGTTAGACCTCCTAGGTTTTGGCCTTAGGTAATCTCAGTCATCGTCATCATCAGCCTATCGTAGTCCACTGTTGGACATAAGCCTCTCCAATTGCGCGCCATTTGGTTCAATCCTGGGCTTCTTGCAACCACTTCATGCTAGTCTTCTGATGCAAACCATCACTCCGCAGATAGAGAGACAGAGTTACGAGTTTATAATATAGTTATGTGTTAGGGTTCGCTAGATTTGAGAAATAAACCTTCTGACGTGTAAAAGAACTTTATTAACAACACTCTTAAAATCAAAATATCGCTACGAATAACAATCCTTAATTATTGGCGAGGTCGCTAGGTTAATTACTGATATCACTTCCAATATTTATCGTACTGTGGCTCAAACCGAACTGAACTGCAGCCCGTGAGATTTCGTTTTTATACTTATTATTACTATTACTGGCGCATCCGAGAAGCAAGGACGTACATACCAAGGACGTGCCCGCCAGCCAGATTGCTGGAAGCAACAATCAATCGATATTCGCCGCTATGTATCTTAATCGTTATCGATGTTAGGTTCATTATTCTGTGTCTGAGGAGATCGACAAGAACCTTTTGTGTGTGTGAGGAGACGTCTCCTCGTAACAATATTTGTATATTTTATTTTTGGAAATTTAACATACAACACCATCGAGTCCCAAATTAAACAAATCTTCCACTATGGGTACTAGCCCTACTACTACTACTACTATGGGCTGGTACCCATAGTGCAAGCCTTGGCTGATATATATATATATTCGACTCGGAAATCGAACCCGAGACCTCGAGCACAGCAATACGCTTCCAATGTGAAACCGAAGCAGTCAATATAATGTAGGCAAAGATTAATATAATTAACTAAAAACTTAGTGACTTTTGCATATTTTCTCAACCGTCATGTTTGTAATCAATATGTTCGTAGAGTATTATTTCAAAAAAGTTTATTTTGGTTTTCACCAACTGCTCCCTGGGCTCGATATTATATTAATAAATAGTTTTGAGAGCATGAGTTACATATAGTAGATATAATGAATTCCGTTTTATTTTATCTCGGGTTCAATTCCCAGGCCGTCTTGCTCTTGGGTTTTTCTTACTAGATTTCACGCACGTGTCTCGGCAAGCAATCGGTCCCGGTTGTCTTGAATAACTATGGCAATCGTTATTAGGAAGTAAGTGCATTGAAATATACTGACAACTTGTTCAATCTTCGAATTAAGTTTACGCTCAGGGTTGTGGAGGTCCGATGCTAGCCGGTCCTTGGATAAACTGCTGCGGTTTGCTGGTAAACCTGCCTCCCTTATCAATTTGACATTCTGCAAATGTTATTATAAAAGGGCAGTGCAGCCTACGTTAAATTATTGTCATTCAAGTCTTGTCGTCGGTTTCACTCAAGTTTTCAACCAATCTCTAATTTAACTGTTATATCACAGCATTCAAAGGATGGTAAATTTAACTATTAGCGCTATATAATATATTAGATATATATTGCCAATAAAAAACTTCCGCATGTAGAAAGAAGACAGTGCTGTAAAATATAAACAGTATTTCTGGTTTATGCGACAAGACTTTTGATATTATTTTTACTATTGTAGAATAAATCATTGCGTTCAAAATAGTTTAGCTCATTAAACTATATTCCTAAGGTCTTTTTTTAAAAAAAGGCATGTTCTCAATAAATTAATTTTTTTTATTTATGTATGCCAGTGTGTGCGGGCGTTAGGTAAATTAAAAATAAAAGCAAATATTTGGTGAAAGGCTAATTTATTCAGTCTTAAGAATCAAGTGCTTATTTATATGTACATAATATTTACAGCTATATACAGACCCGTTTACTTATATCTAATGTAGAACTATTATCTAATATTTATAGAATCGGTGTCCGTTAAACGAAGTCAAGGTATTAAGTAACATTTCAATTTCTTTTGGGATCAATGTGATTTAAATGACAAAATAAATAAATCAGTTACATTTTCATGACATTTTGTATGAATGATTTGAGTGAATAAACTAAAACAGTTAAAACGTATAAGATATGATCATTAGAAAATAATAGAAATAAATTAAAACCCCAGAACCAAAGTATGTCGTTGCTACTAGTTTCTTGTAAGATGGTAATTCAAATCATTAGAAATAACTATTTGCCTTTGCAAGCCCTGAAAACTGTTACGTTTGTTTTATTTTTATGAATTGTTGTTGAATAATTGGAGGGATTTACGAGCAAAAATATTTAAAATATATGTTGGTTATGATTACATTTAATAAAGTAGTAAGGTTTTCGTATAAGGGCGTCAATCTCAGCTGGTGTATAAGATTCGTTGCAAGGGCATGTTTGTCGCGGTCGTCGTGGTGGATCGTATTCAGGTATGGTCGTAGGTTCAAACCTACACACCGAAGTTGTGGGTTATTTACCATATCATTCAAAACTTAGGATCGATACAACAGAAGTAATAAGAATATACCTACTTTGCTAAAATTGCCGAAAGCCGGCTCGAAAGACCAGTACTGATCGTAAACATCTAAATCAAGAAGTTGTTTGAGTAAACTTTGTCATTTATTTATTCTACAGAAAGTAGTAAAGGCCTCAGTCCAAAAGGGGTCCTTTAAATAAGTGATTTTATATTTTATTTCTGTTAGGAGTCTTAGGTATTGAACATACATTTATGCTTGATATATTGCAAAAGGTTGAATGTTACTTGTTGCCCATACATTTTTTTACATTTCATTAGAATTTTATCACAATTTGTTAAAAACCTACCGCTGCCTGGGCAGTGTAACATCTCTGAAACGAATTGTGCACTGGCTAACGTTCATGTTGGGTCGAAGGAAGTCGGAAAGTGAGTTGACGCTGATGGGTCTATCGAAGGGGAAGCCCATGGCGCGACGGTCGGGGTACTTGCGGTCGCGGATACCGCAGTATGATGCAGCGTCGTTGCAGTTTCCAACTATATCTTGTACGACCTGTAAAAAATAAGATTCAAAATCAGTCTTGAAAGGCTGACTGATGGTGAGGACGAAACCGTTTTATTTTAATCAACCGTTTTGCAGGTGGGCGAAAGTTGCAAAAAATTTCTTTTAATTAAGAAGATTTCCCAGTAAAATATTTGAATAAAAGAGCATTAAGAAAAATTTAAAAAGAACAGAGCAAATCAAAAAAACTTCATGACGTTAACTAGCAATAGTTAATTAAAGGAATCGTTTTTGAACTTACCTTATCGTCTTCCCAGTTAGAGAGCATAACAAAGAGTGTCACGGGGAAACCTCCGGCGGTTCCCTTAGGTATGAGCATGTGATGCGGCCATCCACAACCACAGAAGTCGAACTGTGCAGCCTCGGGTGATCCTGGGTCTCCGGGGCGGGTTGACTGCAAAATACAACCAATTTACAGTGAGAGAACCACGCTACGTTAGGAGAGTCACGCTGTGGCATGAATGGGTCGGTTCGACCGGAGTGCTACCACGGCCTCACAGAAAACCGGTGTGAAGCAGCACTTGCACTGTGTTCCATTTCCATCCATACCCTCTATCCCCCATTTCACTAAAGTATAAATACCGCTTACCATCAGACGATAAGTTAGCTCGTTTGCCCCTTATTTAAAAAAAACTAATTTTATGTGAGCGATTTTTTGCAACAAGCTTTGACTGGTTTCTTATATGACCTACCGCCGTCCCTTCAAGACAGAATTAACTGAAGTAAGGAAAAAAAATCAGATGAAAAGAAAAATAAAAATAGGCATCGCATTTCTCTGATGGGGAGATGGCACTGATATCAAATGCTGTACTTCGAAGAGGTCATCTTCTTCAGGTTCTGTACATCTTACGATTGTTGAGGTACATCAGCTGTTTGCGACTAGTTCAAAAATCAAGATTGTGGTTGGTGACTCATACCTGGTCTGCAAAGGTCCTCTCGTAGGGGATGGTGACTGAGGAATCTATGCTACGTTGACGAATAGTGTTATTTCCAGCGTTCACTGAAACATTATAAGTACATATATTATAGGAGACTTGTCTTCTTGCCAATGACAAGCTTGAAGGGATTCATGGGATTGGCGTTCTGATGGTTAAATATATATATATATAACCTGACTTTTTAACAGGGGTTGTAAGGCCAATTGCCATAATCATAATTGTATCTATAAAATAAATAAAACTGAAGCGTCTGCTTGTAATACTAAATTAACAGCTTTGCACTAAATGCGCATGAAATTAAATGCGGTACTTACAATAAAAAGGCATTCCTTAAATTTTTATCTGTCTGTTTGTTCCTTCTAATCTCTGGAACGGAATTTTCGCTAGTAACTACTTGATTATATAAGGAGTAACTTGGCTACTTTTTTAATGACTTTAATAGAGCTTCTCAATTCTACTATATTTTTCTATGTTTGTTTCTTCAGAATTTACGACTGAGTGAACCGATTTTAATGGTTTTTTTTATGTGAAGCTTACGTATGGCCTCCGTTCCGTCGTTTTTGTAATGTTAAAATTTTTAGACTTGACGCGCTCCGCGGTTTAACTCGCTGTTATTGATGAAAATAGACAACAACAACATCGAGTAGAACAGGACGCATCTCCTGATAAATAAATACGTGATGACTGCCTCGGTGGCGCAGTAATAGCGTATGCGACAGCTATGCTTGAGGTCTCGGGTTGGATTCCCGGGTCCCGGGTTGGACCAAATGTTTGTATGATCTGCAATTATTTGTTTCGGAGTTTGTTGCGTTTCTATGTATAATAAGTATATATTTACAAGAAAAACGTATAGTATGAAATAATATCAGTTGTCCAGTAACCATAACACAAGCTCTACTTAGCTTGGGACTAGATGGCGTTTTGTTAAATTAAATATCCGGAATATTTATTTTACTTATTCCATGAACCCGATCGTGTGTTGTGTCTGTGCATAGTTAATCTATGATATTCTATGATCATTTGTTTACATGCGATAGTAAATGAATTGGGAAATGTGAAAATATGAGTTTTATTTCTAGTTTTTAGGGAATACAAACAATCTACATAAATAAAAATGAATCACAAAGATGTATATACGCATACGCGTATAACTTTCGATCGACTGCACCAAATTGGTTAATTCTTTTTTTATGTATTTGTTATTATCAGGATAAGGTTTGTATGGAAAAAAGAAAAGAAAACCGGAGTATTATATTTTTTTAGTCCGCTTAGTCGTATACTAGGGCCCTGCTGGAAGTTAACACGGGTTTGCTAAAATAAGTTTCTCCGTATTTCAGAAAATTTTCACGAAAATGAATATGGTGGTAGGTAGTTCACCGGGTTAGCTAGTATTTTGTAAATGGAGTGAGCTGAGAGCTATCACTTTCCAAATCCCTTACATGATGAATTATTTATAGTCTCTTTACATTTTCATGTCAATGTTAGCATAACATTGAATCCATGAGGAAAATCATATTCGCAAATAATAAAATAATTATATAACAGACTAGCTGACCCTCGCAATTTCTTCTGGGTCTCATTTCTATCATGGTGGGCACTATCTTTGACAGGATAGGTACAGATTAAAAAAAAGGAAATTGATTAAGTTAATAAAGATGGGAAGTTTGTTATTTTGAACGATTAACATACCGGATTATTTAACCTGGATTGTTATCACCATACGCTTTTATAAAATAATTAAGCACTTACACGTAGTAGTAAACTTGTCCAATTCAATCATAGATTTCCTCTGCTCGTCGAACGATAGAGGCTGTCCCGTTTCATTCTGATTTGGTACCATAAATATACGGACAGTTGCCATAACACCTCGACCTGATGTGTTCATGACTTCAATCCTGGAAAAGAATATCGTAACTGTAAAATTACACATGAAAATATAATTAAAAATAAAAAAGAATATGAAAGAATATCATTACAAAACAAATAGCTATAAAATACACTATTATTTGAATATCTTTCTCATAAGATGTACAGTGATGGGCATAGGAATCCTTCCATAACTTTAAGGTAGATCAGTTATCAATTTCTATTGTTTTTAAAAGTTGACCGCATCTGTCATCCCCAGGGATCTACTCACGATTACACAGACCAAAACTACTTACACATAGTTGAATTCTTCATGCTGCAGATGGGTGAATTTGGCCAGCACAGAGCCTCTTGGTGTAAAGTCCAGACCTCTGCCCAATTCAACGGTACTCTCTTCCCAACGCGTTCCGAAGGTATTATTGCCTGCAGGGCCTTCAACGCTGATACTGGTCACGCGGACACCTGGGAAGTCCAGCTGAAATGTTTTGTTGTGTGTAATCAATAAGTTATTACAATTCATTTCTATAAACTACCTTCCATTCGTGGTACCTTATTCAAATTCAAATTACAAACCACATATTCAATTAAGACATTAGCTTAAATTGAAGATACAATTTAAAAAAATAGATCAACACAGATGCCACAGATGTACTGTATTATCAAGGTGAAAAAACCAAAATCCACTGCCTGCCTGTCTCGATCCATCATTCCCAGTTCCCAAAATGTGCAGATCCTTGTGAGAAGAGTACTGTCAAAGAAACTCATGGCCACTCTTTTTTTTAAAAGACAGATCTTCAGGTACCATAGTATTAGTAAGTATTACGGAATGGTTAACTGTATGCAAGCAGTTACCACCTGAATTTCATTTTATTGAAACGTCTAAAAGCTAACGTATGTATTGGCTGAACAATTGAAGAAAATGATTCAAAAACCAATTGTAAAATTTCTGTCTGTTTAAATATTTATAATTAATAATATTGTCAGATATTATTAATTGTATACCTACTACTTTGCCCTTTAAAAAGGCTGCGGAGTAGAGAAATAAGCAAATATACCTACGATCCCTATAGATCTACTTCTGAAGGATGGAGAAGCTGCTGTAAGTTTTCAGATTCTTACTTTTCTGATTCTTTTTGTAATGTTTGACTTCAGCATTTCAATAAGTATCAGACTTATTTTCTAAGATGCTATACATATTATTACCTTGTCATCACCATAGGGAGCCAGTTTATACTTATACAACTGGAACAGGTCATCGATGTAGGAATGCCAGCGGTAGAAGACGGGGTCACGCATGGCAGTCGCTGAGTCACCCATTACTCCGAAGAGTTCCTGAAAGGAGCAGATAATTATTATTTAAGAAAGCTTCTTTCACATTTAAAAAATCTATTTATCACCTCTGAATATTTATTGTGGACAAGTTCCTGTCTGTCGTACTGTTAGAACGTACCAAGTGCCTGTGGTCAGGGTCATGGGCGAATGAGATGAAAACGTGACCCAAGTTGTGGAAGTCTCCGTAGTAAGACCGGTTCGGGCTGAGAATTGTCGACTCCATCATGTTGCCCAGGGTATCAATGCCGGTCTCCTCATCTAGCGTTATCCGACGACCATTGGGCTGAAAGATAATGAAAAAATATTAGATGGTAGAATAGAATACCTATTGCTTTTCCTAACTATGTTCTGAATAGCTTCTATAAATCACGTTATAAGTCACACTTCGGCATGAACGGGCCGGCTCGACCGGAGTCATATTACGGCCTCACAGAAAAACGATGTGAAACAGCGCTTTTGCTATGTTTCACCGAGCGAGTGAGGATACCGGAACCCCATACACAAACCTATACCTTCCCCATCCCCCAAAGGTCGGAAATGTACTTGTGACGCCTCTGGTGTTGCGGGTGTCCATGGGCAGCGGTAATCGCTTACCATCACGCGATACGTCTACTCGTTTGCCCCCTATTCAATAAAAAATAAAAATAATGATGAATGAAAGTATAACTAAACAGGTAACGATTTTATGAATTTTTAAATTTTTGCAGGTTTTTAATAAAACTCTTTTGAAAACTCACTGAATAGCTTTATAACTTAAAATATTTTGGAATTATATGTATATAATATATAAACTATTTTCTTCTTATATATGTGTTCGATTCATTTATACTAATATTATAAATTCGAAAGTAACTCTGTCTGTCAGTCACGCTTTCACGGTCAAACTGTTACACCGATTTTAATTAAATTTCATCATCATCATCAACTACCCCTAATGTCCCACTGCTGGGCTCGGGTCTCCTCTTAGGAGAGGGTTAAGGCCATACGTCCTCACGCTGGCCAAGTGCGGGTTGGGCAATTAAATTTGGCATATATATATTTGATTTATGAGGAAAGAAATTGGCTAAATTTTACCGCGATAACCGAGGCAACGTGGATGGAGCCGCGTACAAAAGCTAATATACATATATAAAACAGACATTTATGGGAAGAATGGTGCTAAAAACCTTTTTTATAAATTAATTTTCTTTAGCATCATAATTAAGTGTAGTTAAAAAAAACTAACCAAAAGTACAGAAAGGGTTTCAATAGCTTGAATGAAGCGATTTCTCATTTCTTCCAATTGTGACACCTCAGTTCTGATTAAATCTACTGGACGCTCCACATCTCGGATTATACTACCAGCAAACCTGTAACACATTATATTTATTATATCGTCGCACATTTCGTACTCACATTGCAGATAAACTAAGCTCAGAGACAGAACGATGCTCCCCATTAGAACAATACTTTGATGAGCATGGGGATTTGTTACTTATTCTGTAATCAGAATGAGGTAGTAGAGGCACTCTGATTTCATCACGGCTGGGCCGTCTCGACCGGGGCGGTACCCTCACGCAGAAGATCTACGTAAAATGTCAGCGTTCGCGCTATCGTGTTTCGTTGGTGAGTGCGAGACCGTTTCACCAAGCTGCATTGTTGCATTGTCTGCATTCGTAATGAGTATGGTGACCCTCTTGGATCCCGCTCAGGCTTTCCATTAGGCAGAGTCATTTTGGCAGGGCCATTCTTAAAAAAGGAGATACACCTTTCATTCAATCTAATACTTTCGATCTTTTTCTACTTACGCCGTTTTTATACTTCAACATTCTTCAGTTTAATACTCTTAATAAATTTAGATACTATTTATAGCTGTACAATTACGCTATACATTTCTGCAGAAATACATACATCTTCATTGCATTTGCATATAAACGAGCAATGGAAGTGATTTATGAGGCAACCAGAACAAATAGCAGTATCATAACTGCTTACCACTCTTGAATTCTGTTTGTGTTTTCTATCAGGCAATAAAAAGAAACTTGCGTGTTCGAACCCACCACCTCTGGTTCAGCAGACATGTTCACTAATAAATAGACCAACACGCCAGTTTATACCAATAATATTAACTCATGGATTTTATTTTAAATTAATACTTTTATATTAGCTAGTTATAACCGAGTACATAAATAAAATATGAATACAAATATTGGCATCCCAGTCAGAATGAAATATTAAGATTTACCACACATTTAGAAGTACCACAGTATGTTCTGAAGTCTGTATTAAGCAGAAATGAACATTACCTGGGAGGCCAAGCTCTGCTGGCCACCTGCGAATCAAGCTTGGGGAAGTAGCCCTCTTCAATTGGCTGTTGGAAGTTATTGTAGCGACGGACGCGGCTCAAGCCATTGCAGTAACGTTCGGCATTAAATCTGTGAAAAATATATTAAAAGTTAAAGGGGCCAGGCATAGGGTAGAGGAGTATACTGGACACTTGATAGCAAATGACTACCACCGTGCATGGACACACACTACGCAAAAGGAATAAATGCGTTGCAGCCCTTAGAGAAACAGCTCTAAGAGTTAGAGGCTTTCGGTAACCTCACTCACACTTGGTGAAAAGCAATTACATAATTATTTGTGAGGCTTCGGTATCACTAAGGCCATATAACGTTAACAGCCTTTGAATTCACTGTTGAACAAGAGTTCTTCCTTAGAAAAGAGGTTTTGGCATAATATACCTCACTCGCCAGACGGGTGGATATATTTGTTTCGAGTTTACCTTCTCTTGTGATATCTTCCTGCTTAGTGTATTTCCTTAGCCGCCTCTTACGACACCCATGGGATAAATAAGGAGGGTGACAATCCGGATTCCTAATCCATCACCGCTCGGACAGTAACTACGTTCAATCCGATTCAAATGTGCCGCAACATAACTCCCAGTGCCTACTCACGCGTCTAATTGCGATAAGAGTAACCAAGAACTCCTGTTTGAAGTGTTACCTGCAGATAATCTGTTGGTGCATGTAATAGAACAGTTCTCCTCTACGGTCCTTGTTGACGATCGCCATGTCACCTTCGCCGGGGTACACCAGATGCCAATGCCAGTGGTGGAGGTTTACACCGATATCTTCGCGGAAGTAGGCTACGCGCTGTTCTGGCTCCAAGTCTGAGGCTGTGTAGTTTACGTTGATTGGTACCGGCATCTGTATTTATACAACATTTATTGCTTTTGAAAACTGTACAAAAATAACGTGTGTGTTTCGGGACGCCCGACAGAAGTGATAATGTAAACTAATCGATGTTGAACTATTTAATTTTGAAATTGTTTAATTTGAGAAAGGCCTTGGTTATTACTAAAATTGTATGTATATTTATTAAAATATTTTATGGATCATAAAATTAATTGTATCTATCCGAATTGCGGCTAGCGCTGTGGGTTAGAGTGAGAGAGGTGGAGCCTCACTACCGGTACCGTATGCGTGAGAGAAATGGAAGACAGAATAACGCGCCGTAACGTGTTACGTAACGAAGCGGTGTACCCTCCAATAAAATGTTATTACTTCACAAATAATTTTTGTAAAAATCTTAGGCATAATTAACAACTTGGGTTGACAATTAACATCTTAAATTTTAATACTAGCTGACTGTATGATGTTTTCTTTTATTGATGAACATTATATTATACAACTTATCCTTTTAGGATTTGCCAAGACATAAAAATGGTAAAAAATGGTCCAGCCTTTCCTAAGTTACAAATGGTAAAACTAACAACATTTTTTCATTTTTATAGATTACCAGAGTAACTGCCGCCACCCGTGTCCCTTGAATGCCACTCCCGAGTAGTGAAGAGATGAGTAGAGAAAGAAATTTCATTAGCCTCAGTCATTCAGTCAAAAAAATCAAAAAAAAATTAATACTGGGTTTCTGTGGGGTCTGAGTATTATTAGACAGGTACACTCTTTAAAAAACGATAGAACAAAAATTTTACCTAATAAATCTTAAATTGTAAAAAAACCATAGAATTACTAGTATGCTCTTACCCTAGATCCAGATTGTACCACATTCGTGATTTCCCTAGCTCGGCGAAAAAATTTAGGGTCCACGAACTTATCAGGGAATGTTTGAGCAAAGGTTGGGATGTTGAGACCTTTCGTGTCGGGCCTGTAATCCAAAAATCATGTTTAATATTATGTTATGCGTCATTTTTCTCTACACGACATATTTGTTACGATGACTGCTTTTAAAATACATATCAAACATACGATCTCTGAGTGAATATTTAAGATCACAAAAAGGTAATCTTTGAAAAAAGAAACCACTAGAGCCCAGTAGATTTTTTAAGGGGGAAACTTTGCAGCCTGGGGTAGGGTCTCCCTGATCAGTTTTTAAACAGAGAAAATTAATTTCCACCCTTTAATATCACAAAAAAGTCCAGCGTATTTTATCGCACCTGTGCAATATGGCGACGGAAAGGCAGTAGTTGAACATGTAAGGGTTGATGCGGAGCTGGCAGTAAGAACAGATAGATGTCAGATCTTCAACGTCACGCATTCCTGAGGACAAGTAAATAAAGAATGAGTAAATGGACGAGCCAACTGATTGAATCCTAGTAACTGATTTCTTTTAGACAACATTTCTTTTATTTATATTCATGACGATTTTGATTGAAAAGACAACTTTACGGGGGGATAGTTATACAGGGAAGTTCTGTAGCCATAAAATCTATAAGTAGGAAACTGACGACATACAAAAATGGACGAGTAAAACTCATTGCACTTGCCAAAAATAAATTAGCAAATAATTTTGATGAAATAATAATCGAATGTAAAGATTGTGTGTACAGCCTTTGCTGTAATCGCCGTAATTCAGAATTATTATTATATTATTATCTGCTTCTTACCCATGAAAATGTCGATGAGCCGTCCCGCCATCTGTCGGTGTTTCGGTATAAACAACGAGAACTGATCGTTGTAAGGTAGTTGCATGGGTATAGACAAGTTCGGCAGCGCGATGTTACGAACAGGGATCGTTCTAGTGGCATCGTTACCGAAACGGTTGGCGATCACATTCGTTGCGAATTTGTATTTGTCGGGCTACAAAATAAATCAAATATTAATAAGTTCCTTTATAATATTGTATAATCTACTTCAGGGGATTTGGACTTCCGATGTTTTATAGTTCCAATTGGTCGAACTAGTAGATTTGAGAGTAACTTTGGAGTAATGATAACTTACGTAGTAGTTATCAGGCAATTCGAAAGCGGCTTGCTCTTCGCCCTTAAGCATAAAACACGGCTCCGTAGGCCGGTCGAAGAAAAGTAGTAGGTCTCCCTTTGGGGTGCTCATCTTGTAATACTGGAAAAAGGAATACGGTTATTATATAAAATAATTAAGTTAGTTTCTGTCAGTTTCAAAAACTCAAAACCTTTTGCATCGATTGAATTTAAAAAATTGACAAATTCGGAAGAATCATAAAGCTTTTATGTCAAGAAGGCCTTTTCAGGTACTTTCTGTATGCTTCTTATAGAGTTTTTTTATAACAAGGCGGCAAGCAAGCAGACGTGTCATCTGATAGTAAGCGATTATCGCCGCCCATGGACACTTGCAACACCAGAGGCATCACAAGTGCATTGCCGGCCATTGGAGGGTAGGGGGGAGGATGGGGGATGCGGTCGGGGTATGGGCTTCCGGTATCCTCACTGACTCGATGAAACACAGTGCAAGCGCTGTTTCACACCGGTTTTCTGTGAGGCGGTATCACTTAGGTCGAGCTGGCTCATTCATGCCGAAGCGTGGCTCTCCCACTTTTCTTCAGTCCAAAATGTAATTTTATAGAGAAGAACCGGCAAGAAATTCCTTAAAAGACGCGAAGAGATTGGGTTCAATTGATCAGCTAGTAAGATTTATTAAAAAACTTTCATTAGCTTCACCCAAATTTATGTTTTTATATGCAAATTTTTTATCTGTTTTACGGGACAGTCTCATTTTCCCTATTTCATGGTTATAACTAGAAAAATTTAAGGTCAAGGCGAATAATTGTTAATTAGTCACCGAAATTGAAAACGATAATGTTATTTTCATTATAGAGATGCTAGAATATAAAAAAATACCGGAAGGAAACAAATATAATTTAAATAACATATACTCACCACAAGATTTTCCCAACAACAAAAAACAAAATGAAAAAGAAATAAGATAATAAACTTTTTTGTCTACCAAGCCGTGTTTACCACGGCTCGAGAATGATCGCCATAGCATTTCTCCCCGTATTTATACTATAATATTATTGTCGAAATTGTGGTAAGAATTTCGTGTGCAACTATAGTGCTTTTAGGCATGCAGGAAATCGCGGTCATTTTATCGGTGGCTACCAAAAATGTGTGAATGACAATAGCATTATCAACAAAACTATTTCTAAACTGGGTATATTATATAATTTTATGATTTTAAAAATTATTCTATCATCTATAGTTTATTAACCTTAAATATTATTTTTGAAAAATGCAACACCTGCTTTAAGAATTATCATAATATGATGTGATGATATGTCGTGAGGGACTTTACAAAACATACATGAAACAGACACAAAGAACGTCGTGGTATCACTCCGGTCAAGCCGGCCCATTCATGGTGAAGCGTGGCTCTCCTGCGGTAAATTATCTGCATTTGCAATGAGTACGGTGACCACCACTCTTGGATTTGTCTTATGCTATCCATAAGGCAGAGTAGAGTCAAGTTTGGCAGGGACATTATAGAAAAAATACCTGAAAAGGTCTACTTGAAATAAAAGACCCAAACATAAAAATTGATTGTGCTCATAACGCAATTGTCTTGAATGGGAATCGAATACACGATCACTAGTTAAAGCAGGATCACTAACCACTTAACTAATGTTCTAACTAGTCTCTATGACATACCTGACAAAATATGTGCATATAAAATATATCCCGTAATTTAACCCGTGGGAGAGCCACGCTTCGGCATTCGTGGGCCGGCTCGACCGGAGTGATACCACGGCCTCACAGAAAACCGGTGTAAAACAGCGCCTGCGCTGTGTTTCACCGAGTGAGTGATGATACCGGAGGCCTAAAATCCAAACCTTCCCCTCATCCCCCTCGCCATCCATTAAGGCCGGCAATGCACTTGTGTCGCCTCTGGTGTTACGGGTGTCCACGGGCGGCGGAAATCGCTTATCATCAGGCAATACGTCTGCTCGTTTGCCCCCAAATCATAAAAAAACCTCGGTCCATACATCGGCGATACAAGATGTGAGTGGATGACGTATGAAGTAGGAAAAGCTTTTTTACCCGATAACGGTGAAAGGAACTGACATAGTTTTGGCAGTCTATGTATGAATCTGAATCCATTTTGATGAATGAGATGAGACGATGATAGATTCGCAATAAGGGTCCGGTTGACATTGTTAGATTATAAATCTTTTAATTGTTTCTTGTTGGAGTTGTACAGGAACAGCTTATAAATTCATATGTAAGTCTTCAGACACACCTTTCGTCTACAATAGTATAAAATTCTGGCTGATTTGATATCAGGTCGAATTTTTGCATGTTTCCCATAGGTTTGTGGAGGAAATCATATCAGTTACGAGCTACCACAAATTTTGCCATAGAGATGATAAGAGTATATATATACCAGGCACCATTACGTTTTATATACTTTTTGGTAACTTAACCATCAAATGATTGGCGGATTTTGAACTTTATTTTTAACGCTGTAGAGTACATATGTATGGTTATATTTTCTGTTATATGCCACGTTGAAAGTAAAACAGTTGTATGTGCAAGTTACAAAATATTACATCATATATTTCTGCGTACTTTAGATAAACGCAACACTAATATTAATAATATACACAAATTAACGTTTTCATAACAGTTATTCTCTTAAATTTAATTTGTCTAGCGCCTCATAGTCTTAATTGGTCTAGCGGTTAGCGTATACCACTGCCGATTAAGAGGTCTCGGGTTCTGGGTATTGCTGGGATTTCTTGTTACATATTCATAATAATAACCCAGAGTATGAAAGTTTGGCGTCGACGGCGGGAAACATGGCCGCCGTAAGAGTTATTCCGTGGGAGAGCCACATTTCGGCACGAAAGGGCCGGTTCGGCCGGAGTGATACCACGGCCTCACAGAAAACCAGTGTGAAACATTGCATGCGCTGTGTATCACCATGTGAGCGAGGAAACCGTAGGACCATAACCCAACCCCTTCTCCATCTCACTCCCCATCTCCAAAGGCCGGCAACGCACTTGTGACGCCTCTGGTGTCGCGGTAATCGCTTACCACCCCGCGTCTGGTCGTTTGCCCCTATTCCAGAAAAAAAAGTAGTTCTCGATCCCAGTTTTCATGAAAATCTGCGGCTATAGATATTGGGAAGATTCCGCGTTCTTAAAGATACTGATAATTAGTTCAATGTTCAAATTCAGTTCGCCCTCAGGGTTACGGAGGTCCGAATGCTAGTTACTCCATGGAAAAAAAAAATATTCAAGTTAAACCGGAAAATGTTTTGTTAGACAGACAAAGAGAAAAGTCATTCCATAAGGTTTTTTATCCGTTTGAGGAGTGGAGTTATCGAAACATTTAAAGGAACTATATAAACATTTGCACAAGCACAAGTTCCGCTTAGTTTGGGACTAGATGGAATTGTGTGTTAAAATGTCCGAAGATGTTAATAATTTTTTTAATTAACTAATACACAGTTTCAAGTTTAAATAATTCAATATAAAGAATGTTAAATAGCGTAGGATTATAAAACAAAAAAATCAAAGTGCGAGTCAGACTCGTACACTTAGGGTTCCGTACAATTATCTATAAAACCGTAAAAAAGTTGTATGGGAGCCCCCTTAATCATCATCAGCCTATCGCAGTCCACTGCTGGACATAGGCCTCTCCGATTTCACGCCATTTAGTTCGATCTTTGGCTTCTCGCATCCAGCTCTTGCCAGCCGTCTTGCACAAATCATCGCTCCACCTGGCCTTTGGACGTCCTACACTACGTTTGCCGAGACGCGGTCTCCAATCAAGAACTCATTTACCCCAACGGTTATCGGTTCTTCGGCAAATGTGGCCAGCTCACTGCCACTTCAGCTTGCTAATCCTGTGGGCTATGTCGATGACCTTGCTTCTTTGTCGGATCACCTTATCTATTTATTATATTCAATTTTTAGTATGTTTTGCTTAGCGGCTACAGAAATACATCATTTGTGACAATTTCAGCTGTCTGTGTGAGACAGACAAATGGACAGATGAATGGACAGCGGAGTCTTAGTAATAAGATTTTATTCTACCCTTTGAGTGTGGAGCCTTAAATGTTGGTAAATAACATATTTTTTAAATAAAAAAGAGAAATTAGTGTTGTTAAAATAAATTTTCCTTGACACATTTGAAATCTATGTAATACACGTTTGGCGATACAGTAGGAAGTTCCTGGTAGACCTTGAGAAAGTAAAAATAATTCGTTCATGTAAATAATTGATCTGTTTCATTTATTTAAAGGAGAATTTAAAGCGTCTGCGAACCAAATGAAATAACTAAACAAATCCTTTATGAACAAAACATGGAAATCCAAACAAAGCACTATATTTAAATAAAAAAGCCTACAGATTTTGTCTCTATGCTAGCGTGAAGCGTAACGATTATTGATTTACGCATTTTTATATAAATATAATAATCATACCTATTATTATCACACTTGCAAATCCATAGACTTTATCTTGCTCTATCAGAAGAATCAAAAACTCTGCCTACTTTCCTTAAATTGCAAGTTCTTCAATTTCCTTGCTGGAAATCCAGATTAGTCTAGCTTTCCTCTAGTCTAATCCCGCGTGTATGGTTATTATCGCGGTAAAAAGTACCCTAGGTCCTTTCTTAAGAATCAAAGTATGTTAATTGTTTTTAATCAAATTGTTCATACATATACAGACTGAGTTACTTTGAAATTTATAATATTATTACGGAAAAAGGAAAACAAATAAATCAACAAATAAGATTTCAATCTAATTTTAATTTGATGCGGAGGATTTTGTGATGCTTGTATATATATAGTTATTGTTTATTTCCCTTAAAATAATAGGATTATAATATAATAGAATACCATAAAACAATAGGAATAGAAATAATAATGAAGTAGGCGGTCGTTTACATAAAGATTATATAAACGGACAGCCTCGAAGTTGTAGCGTTTGCGATTGCTGTGGTTAAAGTATCGTGTTCAATTTCCGGGTCGGACCTAACGTTTGTATGATTTGCAAACATTTATTTAGAAGTTTTGGTGTTTTCTATGTGGGTGTAGTATTTACTTATTCACAAAATTGTAAAAATATATACTGATATACTACATACATTGTTATTACTATAGATGGCATAGAAGCTGCATGATCCTTTAATTAGTTAAAGACTATAAGATCATAAGTACTCAATGACTCATGCAATTTTGTAGTACTTATGTAATTTTCTAATAGTTATACTTAATTTGTACTTATTTTTAAATTTTAATTGTATAATAATATTTCGAAATGTTCGACGAAATAATACATGTCTAAATACTATACTTTTGGAAGTAGTTTCGATTATTACCATTAAAATTGAATAAAAAATCACGAGCACAGTTTAAGTTGCCGAACGAATGAAGGCTACTCTAAACTATCAGTTTTTTTTCAGTTCCATACGGTGAATGAAATGAAAAGTCTAACTTCTAGTTTGACCCTCGAATAAAAAGTTACAAACTAGCATGTAGGATGTTGTCCTCAGGAATCATTTTCTCCTAGTGGCAAAAAGATTAACTTTGTCGTTCCTAAAACACTCTTGAACTACTCTTCGAGGGAATAATTCAGAGATCCTAAAAACGTGATACAAGAACAAACTGAAATTAAATTAGGAAATTTGAGACATATTTTCTTAAATTTCATGATTTCAAGCAACTTGATCACAAATTGGTTTGGATTAATCTATGAAAAGTTAATGAAATAATACTCAAATGACCGAAATTTGATACAGCGTGATTCTTTTACAACTGTAAAGCATTACTCACATAATTATTTGATTTTAATTTAATTAAATATTATATTCACCTGATTTTAGTATATACATATAAGCAAACACAATGATCCTAATAAACATACCCTTTTTACTTTCGTTGACCGGAACTTTAAAATTCTTTATACGTTATAAAATGAAGTCACTCCCGCTGTCTGTTCGCTTCGATCTGCTAAGCAAACAGATTTCATATAGTCTTCAGCAATAGATAGAAGGAGTCAATTGGAAGGTTTATACATATAAACCTTCCTATCCCTCTATATATAGAAGAAATCTGAGAATTTCAAAGACTTCCGTGCGAAGTCGGGCCGGCTCGCTAGTGCAGAAATTTCAACTTACCATATCTACTCGCTAATCGCTGCTTGTCAACTATGGGAGAACTGCTTTATACGGTAAAATCCGGGCTCAATTCTTAAATAAAATATATTGCTCGGTTTTGGACTCAGCGGCGGGTACATTTGCATCTCACGTCGTCTACTTTACAGGCTCTCCTGGGAAATCAGGCGGGAATGTGTGGACTGTCCCTGGACGGCCATCGACTGTCACATGATGCTGCTTTATAATTGGGGTGGTATGTCCTGTCGAATGCGACTAGCCTGGCTATTCATATATTGTATTAAAATTATGTATCCTTTGTCGCGGAGACTTTAAAAACATATATGAAACGGGCACAAAGAACACCTAGACTCAGAACAAGAATTTGCGGATCACACAAAGTGAAACTTTGGGGTTTGAACCCACAATACTCAGTATTGTAGACACTAGTGCCGTAACCGTTTAAGCCATTAAGTCAACCGGGCAGTTAGACTACGGTTTTCTATAGTTAGGAATAATAAATTTTCTAAGAATGAACTATCAACAATGACCAAATTAAATATGAATTAGCCGACGTCGTTAGAGTTTTAATTATTATGAGGTGTATTTCCCCTTTTTATATCATTTATATAAATCCAATTCAGTAATTTTTGATCATTTGGTCTCTCGTCATGGCGGCTTACGTACAGGTATTGTAGATTTCTCATTTTTATTATTTTTGGTGAAGCTGTGATGTGAAATTTTTGTGAAAAAGTGAAAAGATGAATAGTGAATCTGTTTTAATGTTAAACTTAGTGTCTCTTTTATTTTATCAATGTTATGAAAACCACATTGTGGTTAAAAAATAATGTTCATCTATTTTTGTTGTAAAACTAAAGCTTAGCAGTAGGAATAGTTTCTTTAAAATTTAAAATATTGATATGGTCTTTATACATGAAGAGAATATAATTTTAGCCTACCCACACGGTCTTGTCTGCGTCTCATATTGCTCATAGCAAGATACTTATAGAGTGAGAGTAAATATGTTTGTTGTAACAGATAGACACATGATATTTTTAAAACTTTCGCACGCAACGTTCCGCAGCGTCCGCGCTTACACCCGAGTTTGCTTCTGCTAGAGTGACAGATGGCTTCATCTGTTACCCTCAGGCTTGCGCTTATGGAGGACGAAGACGCTTTGAGTCGCCTGCGGTACCTGGCTCTTATCCGGGCCTGCTGAGCCGACAGAGTTCTAAACCTCACCTGGTCTCCTTGGCAGGCATAACTTCCTCGCAGACGACCAGTGCACCTTAAAACTATTTGAATATCGATAATAATAATTCGGCAATAAATAATGAAATTTTGTTAGGATTTGATAACATTGGAACCGTAATTGGAAAACACTGAAAAAGACAGTTAACTCATTTATCCGACTGAAGCTTAAACACGAATTAAATTTTATAGTACATTTAGAACTAGAATTATTTTAGAACTTTACAAGACTAGTTTATCCGAAAACTTAACTTGTGTATTGAATAAAATAAGTCATTAATAATACATTAAATATTGATTTCTAATATTTATCTTTCATCACCGTAACATAGGAGCTAAATTCTTAGACAAATAAATAGAAAAGTTGTTTAGCTACTGTATTTAAATTTTATCGAAAAAAAGTTTTAACAATATAAAGAGTTGACGCAATTATGGCATTTATTAACTACAATATTGTTCTCATTTCAGATTCTTTTGACTCTGGTCACCGTGGTTGTTACTCAAGGACACTATTTAGATCCATATGGAATAAATTTTGATCTAAGACACTATAACAAGCCAAAACAAGATGACGAAAATCGTTATACATCCACTTCAGTAAGCGACTTCCCTAATAGTGGTGCTTACTCTTATAAATATGAGAAAATGCACGACCATTTCTTCCATGACGGTAATGGATTTACCAACGTATTTGATCCATATTTTGGATATCCCGACTTACTTAAAAGGCCTAACTTTGATAATATGCCGTTACCTTTTGGTTTACCAAACACGCAAAATAAATATGCTGGCAAATTTTCAACATCGAATAAAGTGGGTGATGATAAAGCCTCAGTTGAGAAATTTGATAATAATCATACTCCAAGTACTGAAAGCAGTGATATGAAAAAGAATAGTGACAAAGCAGTTGATTCCATAAATGACTCTGTTGAAACTCAATCGTATGTTGACACGCAGAAATCTGCAGAGCCAAAAGATAAATCTAAAGAATTTGATGAAAGACCTCCAAAAATTAATTTGTTAAAGGACGATAATTCCACAACAGGCACAGCTAAGAAGAATGTCACTTTGACTGCAAACAAAGATTATCTTTTAGTTGATAACAATGGGAACAATGCATATATTTTACACGAAAATATACTCAATAACGTTCTACCAAATAATAACCAACTAAATTTAAATAACGGAATCTACGTTCCTGTCACATCGAGTAAAAATGTAGTGCAACCACCTAATAATCAATATTATCAGTATCCAAATGGACAATTAGTCAATAACCAACCAAATGGAAACAACATTATGTATGTGCCATTAGTTTCAAATACTAATAACCCACAGCAACCTAGCAGCCAAGTTTATCAAGTACTTAATGGACAACTAACGAACACAAACCCGAACGTCTACAATAACGTGTTGACAAACACTCAACAAAATAATCTAATACCAAATAATTATAATCCAAGTTATATATATATCTACGCCAATGGACAATTAACACAAATTCCGGGATTTGTCATAAGCCCACAGCAAAACCTGCCATTACAGAATGGATATAATGGCGTCTTTACATCCTCTGTCCCTAACTATGGTGTTTCAAAAGGAATTAATCCAATATCAATACAATTACCTACCTCTAACGGTCAGGTATCTGTCAATCAACAAAGCGGTATAGGCCTACAGAATCTTCAACCAAATAACAACTTAGGATTGAATAATGCACAGAATGGATATTCACAGTCTACATTATTCCCAAATTACAATAGTGCAGGTGCTATTAACAATCCCGGTGTTCAGTTAAATACAGCATACCCTACTCATAGTGATGGAAATAATAATCAACAACTCTCACCAAGTCCCCAAAAAGAAGCAAACGTAGCTGGTTCCGTCCCTGCACAATATGATTCACCAAAAACTTCACAAGTGACGCCGAATACGCCTACTGAAACTAAAACCTATAATGGGGTACAACCGGCTTTAATGTTTACTGATTTCAAAGAAAAAGAAAACGATAAAGATGACAGCAAAGAAATAGACGAGAAGAAACCTGAGGCTTAGGTCATAGTTTAAACTAGGGATTTAGAATTAAGATTCTGCTTACGTTGTATCTCTTGCAAGAAGCTTGTCTTCCAATAATGTAAGAAAACTATTAAAAAACTTTTCAGCATTTACCTTTTTATTTAAACCTCAAGATTTACTTTATATGCTTCGTCAAGTATTTGTAATGCATAACTCTGATGCATGGATCTATGCAGCGTTCTACACTTTCGTAGATCTGGTATTGTTTAGTCCACTCTTATTTCATTTACGATATTTAGATAATCTAACCTATGTAAGAGGTACTAGTTTTTCATTAATGTTAATTTTTTTTTCACATTTAAAATTTATTTCGGTAGTAGCATTATAGCCTATAATAATATATAATCTATATTACTATTTTATATATTTGACTACCTTGGTGGCGCAGTGGTAGCGTACGCGACTTCTGTCTATGAGCATGGCTTCGAATCCTGGGTCGGACCAAATGTTTGTATGATTTGCAAATATTTATTTCGGAGTTTGGGTGTTTTCTATGTATAATATGTATGTATTTACAAAAAAAAGTATTTATGTATTCATATCCGTTATCTAGTACCCATAATACAAGCTCTGCTTAGTTTGGGACTAGATGGCGTAGTGTGTTAGATGTCAGTAATATTTATTTATTTATTTCTCTTAGTTTGTTTTTGCATTGTCTTCTTATCTTTTGTTTTAGCCGCAATTCTGCGTCTTATCCAATAAACTACAGTGTTACTTTATAAATAGATAGGTTATGTGTCAGCGGGGTGAGTGCCTGGTGACCTGAGCTACAGACTCACGTCTAATTCAGACACCAGTCCTCTTACAATTGCTGTATTGCACTAAGCACGTTATAGATTAAGAGATGACTGTTTTGTAAACAATCTGTTTTGTCCAAGTCGAGTCATAAATAACATAATAACATTGCAGTAGATTTATTGTGCTGTAGTAAATTATCGTGGATCCTCATAGATTTGTATGCGTAAGCGAATGTATCTACTTTGCTCTTTTGTAATGAAAAAATAGTAAAAAAAAAAATTGAAAGAAAAATAAAGTAAGCGAAGTAAAGTGCCGTTTCTTTTAAACTAGCTGAGCCACTCAGTGTTACCCGTGGTACAACATCAACCGCGGACAACGCCGCTGAGCAAACGAGCACAAGTATAGTCTGATGTCAAGCGATTACCGACGCCCATGGACACCCGCAACACCAGAGGCGTCACAAGTGCGTTGCCGGCCTCTGGGGGACGGGGAGAGGGGTAAGCGAAGCGCTGTGTCACACTGGTTTTCTGTGAGGCAGTGGTATCACTCCGGTCGAGGCGGCCCATTCCTGCCGAAGCGTAGCTCTTCCACGGTAAAAAGTCTAACAAAAGGAGCCAAGTTACTACTTGTATTGTCAGTTGCTTATCTGTTAAAGTCACCGTCAAATAGTTGATGATTTAAAGAGTAACTTGGGATACTTTATTATACTAACTTCGCTCCATGGTTTTACCCGCGTTGTTGTTGTGCCACGGGTAACACCGCGGGTTCAGCTAGTAAATAATAATAAAAAAATGTAGTCATGGACTTAGGACGACCAACGAGCAATCGTGGCTAGACGGGCGGCTTCACGCCACTCGCGTACTCTTCATTCAGCCGGAATTCAGCTACCCAATCCAGTGCGGTAGCCGCGTATGGCTCTGACCATCAATACCACCTGAGGGCGCCAGAGGCGCGCCTTATTCTTGGTGGTCGGATCCAACACCCACACCGGTCCGCCGTACAGCGCCATAGACTGGACAAGCCCCGTGAAGAGGGTTCTCATTGCGACGCTACACTACACTACACACACACACACACACTACTACACCCAGATTGGTGAAAAGTCGCCCAAAGGCGGAGGCACCGTCGACCAGCTTGTTGGTTCGTTCCCCGAAGCAACCTTTGACCTTTCAAAAGTTTGCCTACGAAAGTATATTAATTTGTGTTTAATATTATTTTTATTTCTTTTATGAAATCTACCAATCACATTGAGCTTGCGGTAATAACTGACCTGGATGGCACGTTAAGAGAGTGTGCTACAGAAACGTCAGATGTCAGTTTTAGATTCTACTATAGCCCAGTTTATATTTGCGTGCATGGTGGAATATTTCAATGTTTTCATTTTCTTAATAGATACAGGTATTGAAATAGATATTGATTTCTTTAATAAATCTACCACAAATATATCAATTTCAACTTACTTTAAACTAAAATTAAAATACTAGGAAATAAAAATACAGAGAATATATTTATATACATAGATCTAACTAAGTGGCGTGAAATTAGCGCAATCAACGAGCACTTACTTTCCTATTTTCATTTCTTAACTCATCATCGTTACCTGCCTACCTTGCTCCATATTTCCGATACCTGTGCTCTAATCACGACAGAAATCTTCGTTCAGTTAATAATCTGCTTCTCTCATGTCCCTCTCACAATTCTGATTTCGTGAACTGTTCGTTCTTTGTTCAAGCAGTGCTGCTCTGGAATGCGCTCCCGCTCGAGGTCAGGATGTCCACCAACCGATTTACCTTTAAAAAGAACGTACACGAGCTTCTTCTAACTGAAATGGCAGAACAATCTAATTCATAACATACCTCACGTTACAGGGTTTTATAGTATATAAACAAATATAGTATTTATGTATATGTTAACCTATTATATATTTGCATATATTTATATATGTACGTTATATTTAAGTCTATGTATGTATGTATACGTTTAAATATATTGTGAACTGTATATGTCTTATAAGTATGTAACCTCTGTGCACCTACCTTACAAACTATCTACATCACCCGAAGGTTGACTGGAAGAGAATGCCCTGGGCATTAAGTCCGCCGATGTACAATGTAGTGCATAAAGTTTATAAATAAATATAAATAAAAATAAAAAATTGGAGAGGCCTATGTCCACTGTGGACTGCGATAGGCTGATGATGATGATGATGATGATTTAAATACAAGCGTTAAGAAATCGCCTGCTAGTAGAGTTACCAAAATACCGACTGCATCTGCAAAGGCTGGATGTAATCGGTCGTTTCTTTATTTTTGTCTCAAAACTCCTCTTATGAACCTAATCGCAAAAATATTATTTTTTGGCAGATTTGTTTTTCGTTTGGTGCTATTTGATATTGTAGAAAAAAATACACATCAGACAAAACAATAAAGGAATGAAGAAAACAGTTTTTTAAAAATAACTCCTGGACTTGGGTAATTCCTGTGGGGGACTTTACCAACATACAGGAAATGTATACAAGAAACATCCAGATTCAGAATAACAATTTGTGGATCACACGTAGTGTTGTTTGGACCTACAACACTCAGTGTAGTCATAGTTGCAGAAGGCCGCGTTGACTGCTTTAATACTGTAAAATGTTAGTAATACTGTCACTGCTTTAATTTTACACTCTAAGACTATCGTGAATCATTCGACGGCCTATGACGTAAATATAATCATAATTAAAAATAAATTAAACCATTATCACCGGTTTTACCATTATTCATTTCTAATACATTTAAGAATTAGGTCGTTATTGTTTACCATTTAGTGTTTCACCATGGCGATAAACATACAGGTACACCATTTTTGTTTATAATATTTTCTTATATATATTGTGTGCACTTTAGTGAATTCCATAAATCTATATAAATAAAAATGAATCATAAATATGTATGTACGCGCATAACTTTCGATCGACTGCACCAGATTGGATAATTCTTTTTTTTATGTGTTCGTTATTGTCAGGACAAGGTTCGTATAGATAAAAAATAAAAGAAAACCGGAGGTGTTATATTTTCTTTGTTCGTTTAGTCATAAACACTGCCTCGGTGGCGCAGTGGTAGCGTACGCGACTGCTGTCCATGAGATCTCGGGTTCGAATCCTAGGTCGGACCAAATGTTTGTATGTTCTGCAAATATTTGTTTCGGAGTTTGGGTGTTTTCTATGTATGGTATGTATGCATTTACAAAAAAAAGAAAAGAGTATTTATGTATTTATTTCAGGCCTCTAGTACCCATAATACAAGCTCTGCTTAGTTTGGGAGTAGATGGCGTTGTGTGTTAGATGTCAGAAATATTTATTTATTGATTCATACACTGGGGTCTTGCGGGCAGTTAACTCGGGTTTACTATTGTATCATAAGTTTTTCGGTAATTCAAATTTTTATTACGAGAATGAATATGGCGCTACAAAGTTCGACGGGTCAGCTAGTAAATTATAATTTATAGATAAATTTGGGAAAAAAGTAGGCGGTCCATGTAGTTAGTACTAGTGTTAAGTGTTCGTGTTTTACTATATAATATATATATATGAGTTATAGGGATATATGAGTTCTATAAGTATGATGACTTCCTCGGTGGTGGTGTGGTATGCGACTACTTGTCAGATCTCGGCGTTTATTCCCGTGACGAACCAAATGTTTGTATGATCTTCAAATAAGTTTTTTTATGTGTAGTACATACATATTTTTTATTCTAAAAATTCAGCTTCATCCTTTTAATGTTTTATTTTGATACAACATCAATTTAAATTTGTGCAGCAAAGTGGCTCAAAGTCAAATCTTTAGCGTTTGAATCCGTGACATTACTAATAACAATATGATTAGTATAATCATTATTACTCATATATTTTCAATATGTGTATATATTTTGTAATGGATAAGTATGTTTTTCAAGAGTAGTGTTATCATATTACAAGCTCTACCTGGCTTGGGATTAGAGTGTCGCGTGTGATGTATGTGGAGTTTGTCTATCGGAATAGTGTCAGACGTAAATATCATGTAGATTGCAGTAATAGGGAATATGCATGTTTTATTTTATTTCTTAATACGTTTGAAAATTTTCAAATAACTCTTAAAAGGGATATTTAAAACACTGACTAAATTTGAGCTGTTTAAACGTCACCATTTTGTGCGCGCTTTTGACGGAATCAATGACGTCATTAGCCGTGTCTTATGTTTGTTTATTAATCAGCGTTTATTGTATACTTATTTATGCTTAAGAACAATTTTAATGTCATTTTTTTATGTATAGGTTATTTGTTGTAGTTATTGTTTAAACATTTATGAACAAAAATCTATAAAACCAATGTTTAATGTAGCCTATATATATAGTGGTGAGTTCTATCATCATAAGATATTACTGTTCGATGTAGTGCCTTTTGTGCAAGGTGACAAATTAAAGAGTTAGTCAGTTCACTCTGATTTATTCAAACACGGTAAATATATAATAATAAAAATACATGAGTTGACCTTACCCGACAATTACCTGAGAACGACTGTCTTGCGCCGCTCATGTTCTGCCCGGCTTACATAAATCTGCCGACTTTGCTTAAACATACATGTGTCCCTACAAATCTATTTTGTGGACTAAAATATACCATGTAACATAATAAATACCTTGCAGGTTTCGTTATTTTAGTCTCTGCTGTTATAAAATCAAAATTGTATACAAAATATGGTGACACCATAAATACACCTATTTTCGGTAGATTATGCGATTGTGCGTTATCAAGACAAGTTTTTGTTATCCTCTTAAGTTGACTTCTATTTTTCTCATACACAACTATTAACACAATATGAATTTTGACGCCATTAATTTCTATGAAGTGACCAATGACATCACATTTCGTTTCGACCAATAGTGCCGAGTTTTATAAGTTTGAATTATGTTCCCTTAATTTTTACTTTTATTTAATATTTTCTGGGTTTTAATAATCAGTAAATACAAAAAATACTTTCATGTATATTGTAAAGACGGTATGCAATCTAAAATAAATAAAAAATTGAGACAAATTAAAGTATGCATATTCCCCGTTGCTTTATAAAAGTAGCTTTGGCGTTATGTGTTAGATATCCAAATTATTTATTTATTGTTTTATTTAATTATAAGTCCATTGTATTACTCTTGGGTATATGTCATATACTAAGTTAGTTTATATGTGATTGTAATAGTAATTGCAGTATGATTATACAATTTAAACGAATTCAATTTTCATTTCAGATATTACTATCGTTATTCTGCATGGTTTTAGCAGACGAACAATACACAAATACTTTGCATTTTGATGAAACTGATCACAGAGAATCACTTATGCCGAAGGAACCACTGGATGATAAAAAGAATTACCCTTTATTTCTTTTAGGTTCAGTCAAAGATAGAGAGCTTGTAAAAGAAGAACCAATACACAATGATGTCTATTCATATAACACAAAACGAACGTACGATCGTGTTGAAACTTATCGAGAACATATGGATTTATTTAGTAAACGCAACGGTAAAAATCTACAAAGTGTAATATTTGATACATTACCCCCCGAAGATAAGCTAAGCAGTCCTGGAAACGTTTTAGAAAATCAATTAACAAATGGTAATGACAACCACAAGTATACCATTGCAAAATTTAATGAAAATAACAACGAAAACAAGAAACAAGAACTAATACCTCTTACTGACAAACAGAACCTTGGAAACAAAAAAGTTGAACTGGAATCACCGTCCAAAATTAATAGAGATGAAATTATAACTTTTAAAGAATCTGATATAGATGATAAATTGAGTATAAATGCTACAAAAGACTACCATCCAGAAGATAGAAAAGAAAGTGATGTATATGTATCAAGTCATACCATTCCTACTAATGCTCTAAAAAGTAACAATGACTTAGTAAGAAATACTGTAGTGCACATAGATATTATGACGTATACTTATGACCCGCAGCAACCTCAGCACCAGTATAATGAAAAAGCTAATAACTCTCCAGGAAATTCTGTACATATATCTATTGACACAAGTGTCCCAAACAGCGATGTTCAAATCAAGAACCAACCAACAGGAAATCCAGAAGTACATAAATCTATTTTACAGTTGCCTAATAATCAAAATGTTCAAGAATTTGACAGACAAGTTATATCTGCAAATGTTCCAATCAGAGCTAATAAACCAAATTTAATAACAAATGCCGTTCAGGATTATCCACTACTCAACAGCTACAGCCCAACTTCTGTTTTAATTTATGTCAATGGACAATTAATATTGGTCCCAGGGGTTGTATTAAACCCACAATCATTTCCAGTACCAATACAAAATGGTGCTCAAGGAGAAATTAATATTTCTGTTCAGAGTCCTAGTAATGCTGTATTCACCAACCAACCAAACCAAAATTCCATACTAAGGTTCAATAATTTAGCTTCGTCATCAAATGATGATTCAAAAAGTGATCATTCTGAAAACTTACACCCTGGTTCAGATCATAGGACTAACAACAATTTGAGGTTCTATTATAAGCCGGATGGATATGAGAAACCTATACCATACAAACAATTATAATTTTTACGAATATAAAGTTGGCCAGGTACAACTGTCAAAATCAACTGTTAAATCTCCAGTAGAATACAGTGTACTAGCAATGCAAACTGAGCCATGAAAACAAGCTAAATGTATTTGATCTTCTTGTATATAATATTCCCAAACATGATCAAATGGAATTTCATGGAATCCAGATTATATAATCCAACACTGCTGCATTACATAATGACGCGAAGAATTATTGTTTTGAAGTTATTGATCTTTTAACAGTGAGTACTATTTAAATTTCACAATAAAAAGATTAAAATTTTGGACTAGTAACCAGTATTTTATTTTAAAAAATACATTAGAAGATGCAGATGTTAAGCGAAAATTCTTATCTTCCATCATCTGTTTACAAACCAAGCCAGTGGCAACAATAACATTCGCAATGAATATTCATAATCATAGAACCATTTGTTCGTATCCCAATGTAAGGCTATTTCAAGAGTGTATTGCGAAAGTTGATTCGGTTCTAATTTATAAATAACGTTATATGGCCAAAAGCTGAGCTCTATTTTCTTTTCCATTTCAAAATGTTAACATATTTTATTGGTAGTTTCTTTTTTTTAATGCGTTTATCTTTGCAACAACAACTTAATAGGTACTATCAAATCAGTCTAATAAGGTATATTTATTAGGGAGGATGACAGGTTATGCAGTATTATGCACCAATTTTAGATCGGAGGATTGCGGATAACGGCTAGAATGACAAAGACAAACAGATGATATTTCGGAATTAAGTACCAACATTAACAGCTTTTCGTTTATCACAATCCCATTTCTGTGTCAGTCATGTTCTTTTTAAGCTACAATTATCAAAGAAGGAAAAAACATTCAATAAAGCGCTAGCCGTTTGTATTTAATTGGTCTGAAGACAGTGAGTGATGGTCAGTAAAGCTCACGAGAGCACAATAGGTCACCGGCAACACGAATCAGTAGAAAATGAACATTCATTTATCAAAAAAAAAAAGATCGAAGGAAAAAAATAAAAGAAGAAATAGATTTGCTCTATTAAGCTGTTATTGTTACTGTTAAAACTAAATTTATTTTATGAAAATATTTGAAGAAAATAGTATCAGTTATTGTATCAATTTAGTTAGTGGTTTTATTTTCGTCAGATCTTTTTTAAATATACGGGTTTTTTGTTTATTTTACAGTCCGTGTAACTACCACGTAACATCATGTTTAGGTTATGTATAGGGTAATGAGAAACCCTCTCCATAAGCGCAAGCCTGAGGGTGACAGATGAGGCCATCTGTCACCCTAGCAGAAGCAGGCTCGGATGGAGGCGCGGATGCTGCGGAGCGTGCGCGCCTAGAGGGATAGTAACGGGAACATATGGGTTCCCACACAGGAGAGGGCAACCTACAGGCTGTGGGTGGCCCGAGGTACGTCGGGGTTCCAGGGATCTCCTTCCGAGGGTAAACCTAGTTCCCCGGCTTCTAGTATCCGAGATGGTGTGCGGTTTTTAGTCGGTTCCGAGTCCAACATAACCACCGGTCGGTGGTATCAGAGGGGATTTCAGCACAAAAATAAAAAATAAAAAGGGTAATGAGAAACCCTAAAGTTTTGTATGGAAACACTTTTTTATATTCACCGAAAAAATGATTTTTCTACGCACCGGTGGCCAATACTGTCTGCATTATAGTGTTTTGAGTAGAAATAAACAGATTGAAACAATAAGAAGCCCAAATATAAAAAAAAAAACTGAGGAAATTATCTTCGGTAAATTATAAAACATTTCTTCGCATCTTGACGACTTGATAATCTGCTCTAACATTTTCAATTCATTTCTAATTACTTTAAACAAACTCTTAAGTCTAAAACCTGAAGGCTGTATCAAAATAAATCTCGGTAAACTCAATTAGATCCATTGTAAAAGCTACACAGTTGAATGATCAAAACAATTAGGAAATCTATCACGTGCCGCTGGCTCTGTATCCTGCGTAATGGTGTTTGTGTAAACTCTCTGAACATAGATAGACGTGGCTTTGGTTGTTAGTCTAAAATAGGCAATCACTGTTTTGATACCTATACAGCTAGTAGACAAACGATAATACTATAATTATTATCAGACAACTCTAGGATTTTACTCGTTCAAATTTTAAACTTACAAAGTAGTAGGGCCATGCTGATTTTAGCACGAACGGGTGTGCTCGACCAGCGCGGTACTATGATCTCACAGAAAAACAGTCTAAAATAACACTATCATGATGTTGTGTTTCATTGGTGAGGGCGAGACCAGGGGCCTAAGGATGCAGAATCATCTCAATAGGCCGTCATAATGTGCATTACCAAGCTGCATTATCTGGTTTTGCATAGAGTATGGTGACCTTGGAATCTGCTTATGTTTTCCAACAGGCAGAGTAGATACCATGGCAGGGATATATATATATATATATATACATTAAAAACTTCTTAATGCACGCCCGATGTTAATGACGTCATTAAGTAGTTTATGTTAATGATAAAATTATTCGTGTTCAAGATATTGAGTAGTAACTAGTCTAGTACAAAAGCCAGTACTGTACAGTTGACAGAAATTCGGATCAGTATTTGCTGGAGAACTGCTTTGTGTGGGCATCGTAGCCGGAGCTTCACGTCGATTTGATGAGATGTGTAAACATTATCAATCATGAGCTAGGAACTCACTGCTCTTTTAGAATGTTTACTTATTATTTCTTCTTGAGCTTTGCAGTCATGATCAAGGACTGTATCTTCAACCCTATGATAAATGCAAATACAAAATGAATTTCAGTTATATTATTCGTGAAATATCCAAGTCAGTTTAGTAGAAATATCGAAACGATTTTTCTTCCTTTGTCTAACAATTATAGCAACGCATTCTTACCTAATAATTCGTCCGTATCCCAATTATTGCAGCATATTGACGACCCAAACACGTAATGATAAGCTCAAAAAACTATCGATTCGCGTAAGGGTACAACTGTAAGAATCAATGAACTTTGATCAGTATTTCAAAGGGAAAATACTATTTTAGAAAATGTCTTCCATACATAGTATATAACTAAGAAAAACGTCTTCAAGAACTGGACCAAATTTAAATGGAATAATTCGGGAAGCACCAGCTTCTGAGGTAACAAATATTAAAAAAAAATACAGGTGAATTGAGAATATCCTTCTTTTTTGAAGTCGGTTAAATATGGAGTCGCTTCTACTGTCTGTTCACTTGAATCTCATAAACTATCGAATGGATTTTAATGCAGCTTTCAGCAATAAAGTGATTTAAGAGAAAGCTTTAAATGTGTGATACATACATAGAAAAACCGAGAATTTCCAAGACTTCCGTGCGAAGCCGCGCCGGGTCGTTAGAAAGAAATAAAAGAAGGAATATTTTTCAAAGAATTTTATTAAATTTCAAATATCAGACCAGTAGCGGGCGATAATATCTTTTGAAAAGATTAATTATAAATGTGTTTGTGTTATTCATGTTGTGCGAGTATTGTTTACTGTTTAAAGTTCCTTGTACACATTGTCTATTACAGAGTATATAACAAATTTGGAACTTAGTTAATAATAATGCAATTGTTCGATGTGGAATGTGATCAATGATCTTTTCATTTATCCAGAATGTTAAAATTGTTAGCAATTTTCTTTCTTATATTTTAGTTATACTTATTAATTCATTCTTCTGGTATAATTCTAACATATCACGATTGTGTAACATGGTCACCTTCAATCAAATTTGCCATGCCTGGAAAATATTACTAAGTTGAGACAAACTAAATTATATGACCGTAAAACATACACTTAGTTAACAATAAAGATTTTGATTTTGAGTTGTATATATTGACATACATATACAAACCGGATCGACTGCTTCTTCGCCGATGAACTATAATAAGCTACATTCTTTATCATTTAATGTTTAACTTTCCAGGATAAGACATTTTCTTCTTTATGTATCAAATTAACATATGAATAGCTGTACCTTGCTTAGTGTGGTGATAAAATAAAATTGATAGAAGCGAATAATAGGTAAAATAATTTTTGAAATGGTTTGCATATGGTGTCAAAATTTTGAATAAATCAGTCAAGGACTTTTCAAGGTTTTCAAGCATACACAAACCAATTTAATTGTATTTATATTGTATTTCACTTCGTACCGGGATTGTATAAACACTAACTCCTGTGTTGACAATAGCTCTTTATGACAATTGTGTACAAGGCATCTCAGAGTTAAGCGCTGTCTAAAAAAAACATATAATCATTTTAGGTTCACGATTAGCTTGTAAAACATGGGCTTTGTGAACTTTACACCTAAGTTTACTTTCCAAAATCTCTATTGAAATAATAGAGAATCACTTGTTACTCACGGTCCCATGAAAAATTGTTTTTAAATGCATTGGGTTACTTAAATATGTTCGCTGGAGAATCGTTAGTTAAGACTGTGATATTATTATTTCTCATATTTAGAGAAAAAACCCTTTAATTTCTTTAATGATCGCCATCATCATTGGCATTTAGGAGACGTATTTTATCAATTTAGACAACGTTTAACATTATAGAGATCAAGATATAGATATAGAGAGCACGTAACTTGACCAGAGTCATAAGATGCGCAGAAGTCGTTCTTTAAGTCCCTTTGGCTTAGCGGGATGCAAGGATTAGAGCAACACCGTTCCGAGCGAGCGATCGTAGCGTCAGTCGACTACACTTCGATTTTGTTTGTTTTGATTTGCTGCACTAAGTGTACTATGCGCGAACTTGAACTTACTCCGACTGCGCCGAAATCTGGCCAAGTTACGCGCCGGCGCCTATACATGTGTCTGTAATACACGTGTGTCTCACAAAAAATAAGTGCTATTGTGTGAAAAATAATAAAATAAAACACATTATTAAAATCTAATACTAATCTTAAGGTAAATTTTAAAAATCTCTTTATAATATAATTTTTTTGTTAATTTTGAGAGATAATAATATTAAAATGGTTTAAAATCCCTATTTACATTAGAGCTAGAGTTAGAAAGCAACCTTTCCTCCTAGACTATCACAACATTCAAAGGCATTATAAATTTGGACCATCGCTTGCAAAGGATTAGGTAGTCCTTCGACTCCAAAGCTGGCTGTTAGAGGCCCTGCACACTGAAATTTATGATTAATGTCGTGGACATGCGTACATACATTTAAATATTTTGGTAATAATGATTTTGTCACTAATGAAACTCAGGTCGCTAAGTGTGCAGAACCTTTATTTTAATCGTAAATTGTTGTGGCTTAAATGATAGAAATATTAAATACTTCTATTAACAAATAACTAAAAAGACAGCCAGTGTCTTTAACATGTAAAAACAATTCTGTGGGTAAATGACATTTAGTCCTGGCAACATTAGTGGGTATTGAAAGTGTTACCAATTAATCAATATAGGATAAATCATATTAAATTTAAGATATATGATGTGGCAGTTTCATACAATATATAGGTAATAAGAATCTCGTTTCAATTTGTTCTCAAAAATTACCTCATACGAGTAACTCCCCTCCGGGACTATTGCGGGGATTTCTCTGACGTCCCGCTGCGTGACAGCTGCCAGACAAGGGGATACCATTTACTTTGAGTGTAAAACATATTATGTTTTATTGTAAATTTATTTATTCAGGTAAGGTAGAACTCAAATATTTAGACTGGTCGATGCACATACTAACTCCTAGAAACATTTGCTATAAAGACTTTTTCTTAGAACTACATTCTTTTGTTAAAATTTGAATGGGTCAATCATAACCAATATGAAGTTTGATGTAAATCGTTAGAGATGTTTTCGAGTAATACGAAATATACTTATAAAATTGAATCTTATAAAAGTATTTTTAAGACTGCATTGTTTGCACAGCTAAGCGACTGCTGTGCTTGAGGTCTCGGGTTCAATTCCCGGTTCGGATCAAATGTTTCTATAATCTGTAAAAAGTTGATTCAGAATTTAGGTGTTTGCTATGAATAATATCTATGTATTTACAAAAAAGTAAACATTTATGGATATCAGGTGTCTAGTACCCATAATATAAACTCTGCTTAGTTAGAGACTAGATCGCGTTGTGTGTTAGATGTCCAAAATATTATTATTATTATTTTTAAACGACATTGGGCAGTGGTATTTTAACTGCTGCTTTAGATATCATCTACTGCTACTATTGAATCAAATAAGATAAGTGAGAAAGGAGAACTATAACGTGTGAAGTTGTTTGGTATTTTGATGACATGTTACAAGTGATTAGGTTCCAAGACAGTCAAATTTTATCTGGGACTTCCCAAGTGTCCGTGTACCACCATGGACGCCCCCTGCATCATCTACGGGACAAAGGACCTTAAGTATGTCAAGTCCTGAGTATCATAACTCGGTGTGTTCGTGGGTCACGGCTGTTTATCCTTGTGTACAGGAGTTAGTCCCAAAAAAGTAATTAGATTTTGATACCAGATACAAACATGTTTTGGATACTTAGGATAAAGCTTGAATATTAGAGCTCTTTAGAACTTATAGAGGGATCCCGTGTGCATCGCGATCTTCTAGATCTGCTAGAGCTCTAAGCACAGCGTCAGGGAACTTTGCAGCAAAATGTCGACAATAAAAGTATTCCCACCTACAATCTAAGCTTGGACATATCTTTTAAATTTTAATACGAAAAAAAATATTTTTTATTAATCCTTAATTACGCAATTATCGTAAGTACTTCGGTGATCGGGACCCTGTATACTAACATGCATCTTAACTATATATATGTTACAGTTTGTGCATTGATTGGTCATTTTTGCTGCCGTGCGAGTAAAATATTAAAAACAGTGTAAAATATTTATAAAACTTAAGAAAACATCTTCACTGTAATAGTTACAGTGAAGATGTTTTCTTAGCGTCTTTTTAAATATATGTTTTAATTCAAAACATGACTCTATATGAAAATTCGTTACCATGTTTTTTTTAAATAAAATAGTCAAAATATTAATTTGTCAAAACATAAAAACAAAGAAAGGAGTTGTAAATATTATCACTCCTTCGTATTGTCACCAAATTAAGTGACAACTGTCAAAAATGACAATACAATACACAGACTAAAAGTACAGTAGACATCACGAATCTTGAACACGAATGACACTTTATTTAGTTTCTTATTTTAGTACTTCAGCATTGGCATTGCTAAATATTTAAAACAAGTTTTTTAGGATAAAAACAGTTAATAAACTCAGATGTCAAAAATATAAAACTGACGTCAAGAAATGGAAAATAATTGTGACAACACGGGAATTACCAGCTTTCAAATAAAAAAATAATAATCAAAATCGGCTCACCAAGTCGCAACTTATGAGGTAACAAACATAAAAATACAGTCAGTAACCTCCTCCTATTTTAAGCCGGTTAAAAATGTCAGTATATAGTTGAAGTTTCGTGACGTTTACTTTGTATAACACCCACCCAACATGTGTTCATTTATAGAAATAATTTGACTGTGAAAATTGGTCAATATATATATATGTAGCTGCTAGCTATGTACACACGCTTAAAACCTGTAATAGGGCAAAAGTATCTAGAGGTCCTAGGTCACACATTAAACTCCCAAATGTAATCTGAACATATCGAAACATAAAATTGAATTGAATTCGTAGAAAGTAATAAATAAAAATACGATACTCAAATTCACATGGCAAGAACATACTCGTCGATAAGAGAATTGAAGCCCATCAATATCATAGAAATATAATATTTCGTTTTATTAGAATTCCAACGTGTTCCACGATCAAATTATAATAAATAAATTACAAATGCTGAGTCACATTTGCAATTCAAATTACTTCGATTAGTAAAATTTGACTTCGAATAATAAATATTTTTAATAAAAGTAATTTGTTTACGAACGAAAGGCGGCTCCAATTGATATCTAACGACCTCTAGATTCACAATATTAAAAAAGAGTTTTATAAAGATACAAAATAAGTATTTCTGTAGGTTTACGATCACTGAGGCATGTCTTAATTGGTTTGGTATATGAAATAATACAAACAATTGATTAAAATCAACCAAAGAATACAAAAATGTCCGTTTAAGTAGATTTTTTCAAAGTATTACTTTGTATATTTATAAAATCTACTTCGATTCCTAAAGCTAATATTTACAGTGATATAAAATAAGCATTGAGCAACTTTTTATTATAGATAAGTAATAATATATACTAAAATATTTACGATATAAATGGCCTTTGTAAAATCTCGATTGAGGCTGCCTGGCGAGGCACACATGTTAAAGCAAATTAGTCAAACTACTATATCTGTGTGTGACACATATTTATTTAGAAATAAATATGTTTATCGGCAGACTGATTACCATCATATCAAGATCCTTTGACAGTCCATTGCTGCACATAGGTCTCTCCTTAGAAAAGAGGTTACCATAGCATTAAAATAAATAAGAATAATAAAATTATTTTTTCTTCATTTAATAGTTTTATGACAAAAGTTTCAATATTTTGCTCCATTGGCTCGATGCGAGGCAGCCTTTTAGGCCTAACTAATTATTCTAAGAATATTAAATGTTTAATATGTTGAAAAGGGCAAATGCTTTTAATAAAATATTTACAAACTTGTAAGTGACGACTAAGTACGACTAGCGGATGAATTAATTAATAATGTTAAGTGAAAATTTCATCATTAATTAGAGACTTACACTGCCATCAAAGTTTCTTTGATATTAATTCAGCAATACAACAAAATTTTACGTGATCACCATTAAACTTTTGACGACAACATTGTATTAAAATATTAAAAAAATAGCAATTCTTTACTACGATTAATGCTGTACGCTGACAACACTATATTTTTTCTGATGTAGCAACAATTGTTAATAGGCTGGTAAAATTCGAACACGAGTTGAATTCTGAGCAGCCATTGGGCGGTGGCGGCGTGTGGCGCCGCGCGAGTGGAGTATCACCGCGTGTAACTCTCGTTGATACTTGGGGGAGTTTTCTCCTTTGTTGCATCCTGGTTTTGGTCTCTGCTCTCTTGTACCGATTCCAATCCGATGTCAAATGATGTTTGCCTGCTTGAAATATTACCGTATTAATATATAGCCACAGTTTCTTAGACCCTGACAGGTCAGATTGATGAATCATAATTTTTTTACGCGAATGGACTGTAGATACTTTTTTAAATATAAACCGTTTGACAGTTTATGAATCTGCTTATTATCCCTTAAGAACTTCTCTGTACCATTAAAAAAGTGTATTCGAAATTCCAAAATGATCGTACGAATTGGTTATACAGTAAGGTTTATAGTTAGTCCTACCTGTCTGTTAGATAGTTTCCGGGGGCAGATAGCGACCTGCCAGCTCGCGCCAGGCCAGCCCGTTTGGTGCTAGCGCTGGGTTTCTCACTAGGTTCGCCACGGGAACTAGTGGATTCCCTGCGGGAGGTGCTGCCTTCTCGGCTACGCAGGAATGGATTCTGCAGCCAAAACAATGCGTCACTTGCGTTTTATCGAGATATGCTTCGGTATAAAAGCCCTGGCTTGAGAACAGCCATACCACGCACTCGCAGAAGACTGGTGCTAAGTAACCTTTCGTTGCTTTTAACCGAAAGATCGTGATCAGCGAAGCTTATAAACCCCATTTCCCTTAAATTAGGAAAGGGAGGTTGAGATCCTTTTAGGCCTTCCCTTCAGAACAGAGGATATAGAGATTTGAGCTACGTGAAAAGCAACAAGTTACCGATTTTATGTAAGGACGTTGTATCACTCTTTTGTGACCTTAATAGTACTGCCTTGACCCGTTCCAATCAAAATCAATAATACTCCTATAATTCAATATAGGTGTATACTATCTCCAAATTGTATTAAAATAAGTATTAGTCCAAAAACGCAAGTCAGTATTCTACATGAAGTATCTGGTTTCAAAATAAATCTATTATCCAAATCCGTTAATGAGATTAGCCAAATACACACAAAGTGATTGGCGACTGACCGCCGGAATAAATCTATATCAAAGGTTAAACATTACGCTGGTTATTTTAATGAAAAAGACTAAAAAGATAAGAAAATAAATAACTAACTAATTATACTTTTATCTTGTTTAAGTCAGAAAAAATTAACAATTACTTAAAAAAAACTCGACACACATAATCGAATTACTGACCTGGAAGCTGTGTTTCTTGAGCATTGTCTTGATAAGTATCAACGTTGACAGGTTCGGAATAGAGGTCACCACTTGCGCCATGTCCTCATCTGTCACCTCCACCAGTCTGCAGTTCTCTTGCTCCGAAGGTAAGGACTCCTTTCCACCTGCTGTCACCCATTCGTGGTCCTGGTGAAAAGTTAATAATTTTACAATTAAATGACGATGGTGCAAACATTCTAACAATAAATAAAAAGCGATAATTATAATCAGTACAGTCATAACTCATAATTTGGTAAAAAATAATAATAAAAAAACATGTCAGCAACAGCTATAACTAAAGGTGAATTAGAATTAAATTTTAAATTATCATCAAGTAGGTATAGAAATAAATGTATTTAATATTAACGTATCCCGAAGAACGAGAGAGAGATGCATGTATGAATTCATTTTAGATGTGGAATATATCTTCTATCATTCTCCTAAAATCTTTTAGATTGTGTGATAATGTTCGCTTAAAAGTCAAGTCACAGTTATATAAATTATAACCTGTTAGAAAGTAATGTTTTAGGTTGTAAATTTGGTTCCCTTATGAGCATATTTTTTCATGTCCGCTCACTTTGGACTAAATGTCGGACGAATGTGATTCGATAACGTTATGGCTGCATATGGAGTGAGACACGTGCAACTGTAAGCGGATATATTTGAGCGGGGCTCTGGCCGGCTTTTAATCTTCTTTTCGTAATCCATAAGTCTAGGAGGCGTCAAAAAACAGTTTCCTGAAGTTTTGAAGTTATAGTTCTTTTGGCACGTTAAGGAAAAATGATGAGAGTAAATTTTTACGATGCGCGTGCACTCCGTCACGAAAAATCAACACCTCGAAGTTAGGTATAGTCAACATTTAAATTTTTTAAATTTGTATCTTGTAACGCGAAAGAAGTATGACTTCTAACGCGTGTACATACATAAGTACACACATGCTTTTTTAGTAATAAAATAAAGCATGTATGATAGAAATAATAATTGGCTTTTTATTTTTCTAGAAAGCTAAAAAAGAGAACATTAAATTTGTCATTAAATTAGTTGGTAGACATCGTATGGTAAAAAAACTTTCCGTTGCAAAAGAGTAACAAAAACTTTGTCATGTTTCTATATTGGCTAGAATTTCAATAAATTGTACCTTAATATCTTGCATAGTAGCTCTAGTGGCAGGATTCTTATCAAGCATACGGCTGAGCAGATCTCTCAGTTCCTTTGAAGGCTGATATTTGGCAGGATACGTCAGTGGTTCGTTCAAGACTTTGTTTTGTAATTCCACCGCTGAGTTGCTCACCCAGGGCACTCTACCCGTCACCATAGCGTAGAGAGTTACTCCTAAGGACCAGATATCTGCTGCCTGTACCGAGAGTATTACAAGTCACATAAAAAGGTTTTAAAAAGGTTTACTATGGACATTATATTTGGCAAGCTCAAGTTTTATGTTTGTTGGATTTTAAAAGGACAATGCAATTTTCAATAAAGTACTTTTTATTTCAGTTCAAAATTTCTTAACAGCTTTTGGGAGGCCGTGGTCCTCCAATCGAGCCATACCCAGTTGTGCAGTCCTATAAATTTCTCACGGTTATAAATTCCGCCTAGTATAAGTTAATATGTACACAATTCAAAACGCCATATAAAACTACACGTACCTCGCCACTGTACTTATCAGCTGGTGCAGCAGCTTCAGGAGCTCTAAAGGCCGGCGTTCCAACTGTTCCTGATACCCTGCCAGCAGCAGCCAGCTCTCCACATGCACCCAAATCTGCTACTTGAACCCTGTCTTCACCAAGAAGTAAGTTTGCAGGCTTGATGTCTCGATGAGCAATCCGTTGGTAATGTACTGTTGGAGAGTAAGATGATGGTCAGTGACGTCACGTTCGTAGACCTGTAACTGCTATAAACCTCTAGACTCTTAGTAGGTCTACTAACATGCTAGTGTAGAGGTCCGTAGTTACTCAACTGCGTGATAAAAAGAAAAAAGTTCTGCTTTCTAATTTCGTTTTTCTTCGTTCTAATCGTACAACGCATCGTATACAAGCATTACTCATATTAGGCTTCAAATAAGTTGAACATGTTTTGTTTTTTAGGGTCAGTTAGTGAGGTAGGCTTCTAAGTATATGACGAGAATCTGAATCAAAGATGTTATTTTGTAATATATATATATATAAACCCATTTAATAATATAAAAATAACCCCATAAAATTTCCAATTCATTAAAATTTTATTTATTTATACATAAATCCAACTGAGCGGTATTTGAATTCGTATCGCTATATTTCATTGACATTTCAATTTGAACTGTTGAAAATAAAAGACCGATGCAAAGTTATGATTTGCATTCGTTTTCTCAACATTCGTACATCATTGATTTCTCTGTCAAAAATAACATTCACTTGGGACCATCTCTCATAATTCTATGAAAGTTTCGTTCACGTCATATACATATATGAGATGTTCGGAAGAAACATATGAAGGATTTCCCTTAACTAAGTGAAGGTAGCACGCACGTGTCTCTTTGTTATGTTAATCCGGGTGTAGGCTCTATTTTTCCTCCACGCTTTGGAGGAAAATCTTGGCATTGTGAACAAATTATGGCGAGGGTCTATAAATAAAAATTGGAGAATAAATATAGCTAAAAACAGTCATCTGTACTAATATATATAAAATTGAAGAGTCTGTGTGTTTGTTATTTATAATTAACAAATTCTTACTAAATGCATATGAATGTATATACAATGTCTATCTATCGGATAACAACGCGGGGCTTAGCTAGTACAAGATAAAATCAACTTAATTGTACGAATTTTTAAGCTATCATATTCCATAATGTTTCATAATAGCATGGGCATACCAATTGATGAATTGGCGTTAAAATCTCGAGAAACATTTCGTATATTTAAAGTTCACTTAATATACCGATCTACTCTCGATCTCGCAGCTCTTCAAACAAGAGCTGATAAACTTGACACCGAACCGTATGGCCAGGGTAGTGCAGTTCTAAGAAAAGTCCTCTGTCCAAAAGTGGACTGTTAAAGGCTGTTGGCTTTTTATTATCAATAGAATATAACAAGTATTAAGTAAGGCTTTGCCAGGTGACCGAAGTTATTGAATGAAGCCCGGACTTCCTGGAAGTTTGTTCCTACACACATTCAGCTGCATATATTATATTGAATTTCAGAAGTCGTAAAAGCTATACGTTCATATAAGTACTTACGTTGTACAAAAATTGTTAGAATTTTGGAAACTTTACTAAATATTCCAACATTGAAACAGTAATCACGTAAAATATCCTGCGTGTATCAGGTAATTTTTTATGCAAATTCGCCTTTATCTTAAATATAAAATTCTCATTCGCATTGTTTGTTATTAGACTCCTCTGAAACGGCTGCACCGATTTTTATGATATTTTGTGTGCATATCAAGTAGGTCTGAGAATCGGCCAATATCTATTTTTCGTACCCCTAAATGAGAAGAGTGACCCACCACTTAACATTTTTATGGCAAAATAATGTTTGCCGGGTCAGTTAGTAGAACTACAATTACTTAAACTAGGTTTAGGATTTATATATACCTACTTTTTAATTAAACACTAGAACACTAATAAATAATAATAAATTAGTAAATATTCGACACATCTTTCACAAGGAACTGTACTTACTTTTATTTTAGAACCAAACTAAATAGACAAATTCAATGGCCAAGTTTAAAAAACCCTTACGCAAGCATTTAATCGAGTAATTCCACGCCAAAAATGTCTTACATGATTTTGAAAAAGAGATGATATTGTTACACTGCTAGACTGATATTAACCAAACATAGCTTAGAACCAACGCAAGGATACTGGCTTTTAAATGAAAAAAAAAAGAATTTTATATATCAGATTAAATATAAAAAACAAATTAAAATAAGAATTACGTACAATATGATATTCCGCCAACAGTGTGACGAAATCTTAACCAAACAGGCTACATATCAAAATGTTACGACTTTTTTATTGGCAAACAAAGGGTGTGAGACCCTCCTCAATTACGGAGGTTTCCCCTCTGCCTATTAGCTCCACATACGCCTATAATATCGAACGCCATCATATTTTTTATTACATATTGTATTTAAATGGATCTATTATAACCCACCCCATATTTACTATGTTAATGTGTGTATGTACAATAAATGTCTCTTTGTTTAAATTCACCAAACTGTAAAGTTATTCGTCATATTTCATTTTTTTTCTTGAAATGCGATACTTTATTCTACATTCGAAACTATGTATGTATACGGCTCTATTAAGCTAAGGTGGTAATAATAATATTAATATAATTAATAATAATTAAAAATTCAGTTCACCCTCAGGGTTGCGGAGGTCCGATGCCAGTCGCTCCGTGTAAAAACTGTTATTCAGGTAAAATCGGTTGAACTAGTAGCCGACTCTAAATAATCTTGGGAATAACAAAGGCTAAGAAGATGATGATGATCCTCAAGTGTCAATAATGGTTTCATACGAAGATCTAGAAACTATCTAGTCTTTATAAAATTCTTAGATGTATTGGTTCCTTCCACATTGTTCTCTATAATCCAGTGTTTTTACACGAATGCGAAAGAAGGAGGTTTATGTTTTTCGACGGTATGTATGTGTGTATGTATGTATTTATATCTCTTTGGCACGCTCTAGAGCCTCAATGGCTTGTCGTGTTTTTATGTGAGTGGTGTCAATAGATTCGTCTTAGTCGTGAGAGTTACACTTGATCCAGTTTTTTGGGGTCATAAAGTAATCTCAAAAAAGAAATGTTTTCAAAATACATCCAGTTTGGTATCAAATCAATTTTTTTTAACGGTGATTACGAATATATATCTAACTTATATGTTAAATACTTGATATTCGGGCCGAGTTTTATTTTTTTAATAATTCATCGCTTGTTTCTATGGAGAATAAGGTGGAAAAAGGGTAACCTACCGAAAATTTACTATCACGAATGTTGAATTCATTTATTTCATCGTCATTTATTTAAATAATTTGGTTATCAATCAACTATTTGCCACAGCATTGCCGAAAAGAGAGAAACAAATTAATTTACTCACAATATTCAATCCCCAATAGGGCATCTCTAAAGTACTTTCTCGCAAGGTGTTCACTGAGGGGATTCTCTGTGGGAATATCGATCACTGGTCCACGTTCTAGCAGCTGGAAAACCAGGTACAGGTGATCTTCTGCTGGATCGTCCAGCACCTAAAACAGAAAAGACGTTTAATTTTGTTTTAATTGATTTCAAGTTTGTCCGCTGTTAAGCGGCCGACTAAATTAAAACAGTTAAAGAAAAAGAAATACCACGTAGATCTTTGAAATCTGTACAGCAGTGTCTCAATGAAATAAAAAAAAGGTTCGAAATGAAGTGATAATGGATAAATTTACAGTAGTTGTTTTTACCCTAGTGTTCGGTCCGATCTATGCTACCGGCTATCAAATTACGGGTCGGTTCGCATACACGACCCCAGCTTCTTCGAACAGCTGGGATCTTAGTTCCATTTCGCATTCAAGACCCTTATATAAGATTACTTACCCGGCATTTAAAAGAACATTTTTAATGTAATTTTTACTTTCGATTGTCGGCACTTGATAGAACTTGTTACTATACATTCTAGAATTAAAATCACTTGTATTTATTCCATATTTATTTATTTTTCACACCTAACCGGTTTAGCCTTATGACATCATCAGGATAATGGTCACCGGTCCGATGGTGACCGATCAGGTAAAGATTTAAATAAATAAAATAGTGGAATAAATACAATGACTTCAATTCTAGAATGACAATTTTGAACTCCCTTTGTCCCGCTTAAAATAAAATTACTTTTTCGATGGAAGCACACGTCAATTAAAGAAATCAGCCAAAACCCTTGGCGGAAATATCAAATAAAATTGAAAAAATATGAGAAAGAAAACGATGCGAATACTCTATCAATCTGTCGGATCTGAAATTATGAACCATGATCCTGGTGTATTCTTGTGCGTCGTAAAGGTCTTAGATTAAATTTCTTATTAAAAACTGTAGATATCCACGAATGTCTTTAACCTCGTTACGAAAAACAATTTTTCAGTATCATTGAAAAGTAACGTTTTTCATTTCATTTCAAATAGTTAATAGCTAACTGCTATTACTTATTATTAACTTCTTAATGCCAATTTCCTAACTTGAAAGTTTAATTATAAAATCTAAAGTATTTTTTTTGTTTATATGAAATATATGAGCCTGCGAAATTGACTCTACTTTACCTAGTGGACAGGGTTAAGCGCCGCAATGGCCCTCAACATGTTGTGAACACTAGGGGATTACTTGATCGCAAATAAAACCACTGTGAACTGATCTGCTGATCTGACAAGCTATTTATTAGGTGTCTTACATAAATACATTCGGGATGACTTTTACATTGAGCCCAGTAACGTAACTATATCCATGTGGCACAGCGCCATCTAGTTTGATGAAAGACAACATTATGTACCTACTAGAATTTTGTTCCACTTTCATCGCGACATAGTTATGTTTGTTTTCGTCATGAACAGAAAACATAAATAGAATCCAAGTGTAGTGGTCACCGTACTCATTGCGAATGTAGCACTGCAACAATGCAGCACGGTGACCCACACTGTGGCGGCCTATTGGGTTGCTTTTGCATCATTGGGCCTTCAGTCTCGCACTTACTAACAAAACACGACAGCATGAATGCTGTCATTTTAGGTTGGCCTGCTATGAGAGGGTAGTACCGCCCCGGAAATATTATTTCACGCCGATTTAAAATAATAGCAATACGTACAAATAAATTTATTAAAAATTTTTGTTCTCCCTTTCGTAATTATAATATTACACGCTCTTTCTTACAATGTTTTCACCTTCATCACAGCAGACTTATTTCCCACTTTTAAAATTACAACGTATTCCAATCTTTTACATATTTTCAATAAAAACGTCACGCCTGAACATGTTCTCATTGTCAATTGTGACAATTCGTGTGACGTTTCAATAAGTCTATTTTGGTGTTGCTGCCACAAGGGATTAGTATATATTTGATTGATTAATATTCGACGCTTTGTTTACACTTCATTGATTATACACATTTACCTTTTTAGAAATTACTCCCCACCTGCTTCAAAGCTAGAATTATTTTAAAAATAATTTACAGAACGGTTGAGTATGATTGTATGACAAGGAATAATCCCTTATATGACGTAAGTATTAGGTATTGGAAATTTGCATTACATAGCTGGGATTGAATTATTATTAAAATACGTTATTATTTTCTTTAATATTAAAAAGAACAATAAAGAAAACACTACGTTTTCTTTAATATTTTGATGATGAGGTTAATTATTAAAATAAAGTAAGTTTAATCTTTTTAGTGCGGTACAACGCTGGTCATTTAGTAATTAGAGCTAGACAATACCCTAAGTTATGCGTTTCATCTTCTAAACACTATTAGTATCGAGAAGGCTTAACATTATTATTGTGTTACAGATATTTATAGCTTAGCAACAAGATTATAGAGTGGAAATTAATTTAAAGAGGATACTTACTTCAACTAATTTGACTACGTTAGGATGATCCAGTTTCTTGAGTACAGCTATTTCTCTATAAACTCTCTGCAGGGGGTCTGGAGGAGGTCCAGGTCCCGGCCTTCTAGGAGGAGCCCTCCCAAACAGACCAGCTCGTCGCATCAGCTTGCGTTTCGAGAGGATCTTCATTGCCTAGGATATGTAAATATATTAAACTTATTTATGCATAAATGACTACTAAATTAATATTTGAAACTGACTTCGTTTGTGTCTCGTAAAAGAAACAATGTGGTCCTTTTTGACCGATTTCAAAATGTTGTCGATTCGACTGTATTTTTTTTAAATTTATTACCTCAGAATTTCCGATTAGGTGAGCCGATTTTGTTGATTCTTTTTTATGTGAAAGCTGGTACTTTCCGTGTGGCCCCATTTCAATATGGTCCAGTTCTTGGAGTCGTTTTTTAGTTGAACTTTTACTTTTTGTATCAACTCTATTGTACGCAATGGTATGTAGTATGATAATACAAAACTTGTAGTTTCCTTGGTAAATCGAGTATTCAAAGATTTTTTATCCGGAACAGTAGTTTTTTAGAATAGCGCCGTCAACCAAATAAACTCTTCAGCTTTCTTATATTGAGTAGGAATTTTATAAGCATTTTGGTGAAAACTTAAATCAAATAAGCTTTCCATCCCCCCATCTCGGAAAGAGTATTTTTACCCTTCGATGTCTGAGTACAAAAGACGTTTTTATCCGCTAGAGGATAAAGTAAATTGAATTTAGAACATCGTGTGCAGTAAGTTTGTGGATTCGAAAGATCATTAAACTTATTTACTTCTACCTCCATGGTAAATCTGCCATTAATTTATCATACAAATTTTTTTATTTTGGTAAAAACTCAGATTCGGGACTTTCTTGGTGCATTTTTTTTATTTACTTTGACCACGCCATTTTCTTTTCATATCATATTTATAAAACCTAAGATTAAAAACAAGAAACACAAATTATTGTAGATCGTATTTTGTTTTAGCGAAAGACGGTCCCCATTTCATGTCATCCACACTTTTTAAACTTTTTATCATTAATTTCATCACGACGAAGACTTGAAGATTTGAAGACCAAGAACTTAAGACTTTGAAAGGTTGGTGAACATCTCATCAAAAGAAAAAGAAAAAGAAAAACAAGAAACTTGTAAACATGAAAAAATCTAAAATAAGTAATTCTAGCGACAAGGAAGTTTATATGACGCCAACAGAACTGACTGAAATTGTTATTAATGTGCAAAAATATCTTATGATTGTAAATTATTTTTTTTGCATTTCCTCGCTGAGGTGGAGTGAAAAGTTACGTGTTGCACTCGAGTGCAATGTTTTGTCACATCGTGCTCTTTTGATTTCCTCACTAACGCTCAGGATTCTAATTTTAGAATCCTTCGTTTACTCGGTTATCAAAATTGAGCACTTTGCCTTCTTGTACACAACCTATGTACTAAACGATATCAAAGTTCTGTAGAAACAACGTTGTTGGAATTTTTAAATATACCAACCGCCCGACCAATAAATTACATTCAGACACAGAACGAATTTAAAGAAACACAATATTTGCAGAATCTGAGGACACGGCAATGCTCCTACAAGTCTAGCAATAAAAAAAAACAGCACAACTGTACCATCCTTTTCTCGAAGCAGTTCAAGCCTATTTCGATCCCCTATAATTTTGCAACGTAACATGTAGGTAGTAATTTCAGGGATAAAAAAACACAACAACAGACCCAACTTCTGAAAGTTTTACTTCCGGTTCGGTACTTTTTAATGACGACTTTTTTAATGATCCTACGTTACATCAGGGTAAAAGTTTCAACTCCTATTTTGAAACTCGGGTTTTTTAACAATCCCTCATCACATGTTGTATGATTGTGTTTTATCTATGGTGTGTTAAGGGATAAAGTAACTGTAGTTCATTGTAAAACATAATGTGTGGCGACTTCCACATACAGCGGCAACAAAAACATAAGACAACGCCATCTACCAAAGATACACTGAACTACGGAGTAATTTAGTGTACGAAGTAGCAAATCCTGCAACTCGCAACAAAATTTCTCGCGTCGATTAAGATATATATACACTTCCTAACATCGACCGTAGGGCAGTTGCCCGCCAGGCATGATCACCCTCGCCTGGTCGGAGGATCCTCCCTTTGTGTTGGAGGGACTTGTGACCCGTTCCCTCCACAAATGTATCGTAAATCTTAGAATCTTAGATCGCATAAATAAAATTGCAGCTTTGCAAAAGAATTTTTCACACCATACCTTCCGTGGTCAGATGAAGGATGTGTGTGGAGGAGCGGTCTGCCCACTAAACCCCGTGGCGGTCTACCTCGGCATTCAGGAGTGGCTCCAGGAACGTATTGGCGGCTTGCCGTAACCCACGCCTGAGGTACATCCCGGTGTAAACCAGAGTCACCCACAGGGCAGGGCGCTATCACGCCCCAAGTCATTTTGTGACAATGTTATATATTTAAATAATATAGTTAGGGTGTATAAAATATTCACTCATTGAAGTCATTTGTCAATGCATAATCCAATATTAATAATAAATTGTGACTTACGTAATGAGTGTCATCTTCTTCATTGTAGGCTAACTTGACGATTCCGTAGGAACCCTGGAAAATGATATGTAATAACTAAATATTAGATTAGGCGGCATCTAGTAAACATTAGCCGAACTACACAGTTACTACCGAATCTTCAATGCCCTACGAAATATTTAAGATATACTAGTGATCGCCCAGTGCTCGAATTTCGACCTCAATTCATTATTTGATTTATGTTTTTAGCTTTTTGCGCTTTCCCTCCATATAAGCTCTACCTGTGCTAAATTTCATACTCCTTCGTTCACATAACTTTCGTAAAAAGGGTACGTACAAAAGGTACGTACGTAAGGGTAGGTACAAAATTATGATTAAGTAACGTTTACGTATAAATATGAATATGGATATCGTATGTAAACAATATCTAAATATTGATACAGAAAGTTTCAAGACACGGTATGTGAGATTATTGATAAAATATATTTTACTACATGGCGTATGATTACCAAAAGCTAGTCAAAACGTCACCCAATTACGTAATCACCTGGATGTCTTAGTATCTAAATTGTTGACACAAATATTAAGATACAGAGGGTTACAAAGCAAGTTCTCCTTACCTGTCCGATCGGCTCCAACAACCGGTACTGGTTGAGTTGGACGTAGCCTGATGCCTGTGCAAGAGACACGCGTCTGGATTCCCGCAGCGCCCTCCTCGGACGTGGTGACCCTTGACCGCTGCATTCTGCGGATTTAGCCGCGTGAGAACGCAGTAGGGCCGAGCGGTCACCAGTAGCTGGGTACGTAGTGAGCCTGAGAACAATGTGTGAATTACTTTTGTATTCATTAAATAATCACCTACATAAAAATACTAATGAATCATTTCAACATTTTGCGACTGCCTCGTTGGTCTACGGGTTAGCGAAAGCGACTTCCAATCAAGATTGGTCGGGTTCGATTCCAGGGTCGTGCCAAAAATGTTACTGAGTTTTTCTTACAAGAAATTCGTAATTACAGCCTGGAGTTGAAGTTTGGAGACGTTTCACGTCTGTGCTTTAGAGAGCGCGTTAAGCCGTCGGTATCGGCTGTCAATCGTTATAAGAAAGTCAGTGTCCCCAAAGACGCTGACAATTAGTCCAAAATCTGAATTCACTTCGCTCTCAGGGTCGCGGCAGTCAGATGCCAGTCGTTCCGTGGATAAAACCGATAATCAGGTAAAACCGATTGATTCGCCTCGGTAGTGTAGTTTTTTTGCGACTGCTGTGCTTTGAGGGTCTCAGGTTCGATTTCCGGCACACCCAAATGTTTATGATGTATGAACTGCAAATATGGGTGTCCTCTATGTACTTATATCTGTTGTCTAGTACCCATAACACAAGCTCTGCTTAACTTGGGATTAGATGGCGTTGTGTGTCTGATGTACGAAATATTTCTTATTTATTTATTTATCTAATAGCCGACCTCAAATAATATTCGGTATAATAGAGTCTAGGAAGATTATGTATGTGTGCGCGTCTCTTTGACTTGCTGCTTGCATGTGTGTTTCTATATATGCACATAATATATTAACTAACAATAGTTTACTACTTCAGAGTGTGTTCTTCATTCATCACGAATTGAATCTAAAAAAGTGTTAATCGTTAATCAATAAGTTGCTAATTACTATCACGAAAGTTCGAAAATCCATTTTGGGAGTTAATTAATGTTCGACACGGTCTACTTGCAGAAGGCTGAGTGTTATACTGTAATTAACTGATTCTGTTTATCATTTTAAGAAATAACAGTAAATAAATAAACAGTTTAGTCCCAAACTAAGCAGAGCTAGTACTAGATAAATAATAGTGGGTAATGATTTTTAGCACGAATGGGCCGGCTTGACTGGATTGATACCACGGCCTCACAGAAAACAGTGCTTGCGCTGAGTTTCACCGAGTAAGTGAGGATACCGGAGGTCCAACTCCTCCCCCTATCTCCCTCTCCATCTCAAAAAAGATTGGCAATGCACTTGCGACGCTTCTGGTGTTCTGGGTGTCTATGGGCGGCTGTAATCGCTTACGATCAGGAGATACGCCTGCTCGTTATTCAAAAAAATTGCATTTAGTAAAAAGCGGATATTTTAATATTACAAACAATCGCTGCAATTTTTTTTTGTAGAGTTTTATTTATTTGTTTAAATTATGTTTATTTTCCACAATTGTTACACATGTGATTTCAAGATGTTAGCCATTTTACGGGAACCAGATGCGAGGAAAAGAGGATCGAAACAAGTGGCATGCAATTGGAAAGGCCTATTTGTAATGAGTATGTATGTATGAATGTATGTATGTATGAATGTATGTTTGTATGTTTGTATGAATGTATGTATGTATGTATGAATGTATTTATATATGTGTTGGTGTCGACTGTGGTAGGCTGATGATAAGTCCTGGTGGCGGAATGGCGGGACAGGCTTTCAAGCCCTTCCGCCGGCCTAGTCACTGTCGAGGCCATTCGGCCAGTGCTCGACCTGTGGCTCGGGAGAAGGCACGGCTCCCTCTCGTTCCGTCTGACGCAGATCCTCTCGGGGCATGGCTGCTTCGGGAGGTTCCTGCGTCGCATAGGCAGGGAGCCGGACGCTCGGTGTCACCACTTCGTCGACTGTCTGGAGGATACGGCGTGGCATACGCTGGCAGAGCGTGCCGCTTGGGAGGGGCCGCGCCGTGCCCTCATCTCTGTAGTAGGCAGTGACCTCTCACTGCCGGCCGTAGTTCGTTCTATGGTCGACGGCGAGGAGTCCTGGGACGCGGTGGTGTTATTCTGCGAAACCGTCATCTCGCAGAAGGAGGCTGCGGAAAGGGAGAGGGAGATCCTGACCTCTCTCTCAGTCCGCAGAAGGCACACCGGGCATCGGAGGAGGGAATACGCTGACTTACACCGGCCTCCCTAACTGGGTCCAGGGGCGGTGGACTTGGGGATGTTCGTCGCCCCCAACCAACCGGACCCGAGGTGGCGGCGCTTAGTGTTCCTGTGCGCCCCTCTTTGAAGTCTCGAGGGGAGTCAAATACCTCACTCCTCTCGCTGACGAGATGTGGTCCGCAGTAGCGGGCCGGCACTAGTCGGGGATTGCGGATGCCTTTTAAGTTCCCGTGATACCTGGCGTAGGTGAGAGACGGAACACCGGGGGGTTTTAGTCAGTAAAAGTCTGACAGACCCCTTCGCTCTCTCCCCAGAGCGGAGGACATCCATGAGATTTTCCCCCGTTAAAAAAAAAAGTCTGATGATAAGTCATTTTACAGTCGTCATTCCACAATAATATGATAATTTCAATTACTCTATCTCTTATTTTAAGTTTCTATTTTTTTACAGAAAGCTATACTCATTCTTAAGGTCAAATAACCCTGAGCTTTTTTAGGAATTCAAGAAAAATAGTATTTTTAGTATAATGAATTGATATTTTTATTATAATGTATATGTATTTGGTCCTTTTTATATATTTAAAAATGTAAATAAATGATATATATGGTATAATATAAAAGTTTAATACACGCACTTGTTAGTTCTCTGAAAAGTTTTTTCTTATTTATAGTATTAAGAAAAACTGAAATTGTTATTAAAAATATGATAATACTTTCCTTATGGACCTACAAATATCTCCTACAGTTAAAGAAAAAAAAAATACTTTTTATTTCTTTGTCAGTTATAACGGTAGGAAAAAGGGTAGTTTTTGCTTTGATATCGTTTTCTGTACCTCGTTATAGAAGCACACGTGACAAATTGAATATCATACTTATATATATTATAAATGTGAATGTTAGTTTGTTCGTTAAGCTTTCACGCGAAAACTATTAAATCGATCATCAGGAAACTCTGTATACCTATTCTGTAAGGTATTAGAAGTAACATAGGATACTTTTAATTAAATGCGTGCGATGCCGCTGGTAAGAGCTAGTACTTAATATGTAAGATAATTTTATTAATAATGTACAATATCACATAACTTCTACACATCCTTATTTATTATATATTTATTAATATTTCAATTGGGTAAGGTTATCATGTTTGGTGTGTGTATGTGTGCGTGCGTAAGTGCGTGCGTGCGTGCGTGCATGCGTGCTTGTGAGAGCGTTTGTGCGTGTACAAAATGTGGTAAGGAGGTAACCTCCTGAAATAACCTCCTGAATTAACATATGAGTTACTTTTCATTCCGAGGAACCGCCTTATTCTCGTGTAATCAGAATTTCTGATAAACTCACTTACTTAACGTTAATGACAAACGGATTTTTAGTAATTAATCTTCGAACTCGGTACTTGGCAGGTATCCATTTGCTTAAACAATCGTATTAACCTATAAACTAGAACAAAGAGCCCACTCGCGAATGTAATAATGAGTTAATGAATCTATTATGGAGCACCTGCACTGCAGCAGCGTCTGACCTGAATTGTGCACTAGATAGGTACAGTGGGAGTATTTACAGATTGAAATCGGGAAGTTCCTATACATTTTGTATGAGCCACGGACATCGTTTCTCAACCTCATGGTTTGACCCATTTATAATGGAGTAGGTTTTGCCAGCGGCTCCAACGGCCGGTTATCGCGAAAAAATAACCTATGTCTTTCCTCAAAAATCTAATTTCACCATGTCAAATTAATTGAAATTAATGCCATGGTTTAGCGTTGAAAGCGCTTAGAGAAAGGCAGAGTTATTTTTGAATTTTAAAGTCCAATTTTGAAGATGTGATTAAATATAAGTGCACTTGTTCTTGAATCAAACTCACTTGTACTTATTCCACTTACCGGTTTCGCCTTGTCGCGAGTAAACTCAATTAAAATAGTGGAGTTTGGTTTAGAATGTATTGCAAGAAGTTACATCAAGTGCCGACAGTCGAGAGTATAAATTATAAGTGCACTTGTGTTCAATGCATAGTTAGAAGTAAACAATATTTAAAAAATGACAATTTATTTATGATATCTTCTATACACAAAATACGACTTCACTAGTCCAATACCAAATACATTAGATTGAAGAAGTATTTTAGCATGCATGTAATGTTTTATCAAAGCTTTTCTCCGAGGGCCAAGTTTTATTAAAGTTTGAGTCACATTGGCCCATAGTAAATGTTCTGTTCGTAAAATGTTTAAGATACAACACAGTGAAACTTTTCCTTAAATATTAAAAGACATACCTACATCTCGTTTGGGGTATTTTTTTAAGAAATCTAAAACCTTATCACATTGCACCTAATGGTATAAACTACCAAAAACTTTTGTATGATCTTCAAACACGAAAATGTTATTATGGGATGCTCTCATGCCACTATCTCACTACCTTTGAGCTAAATTCAATAAAAAAGAATATGGGGTCTAATCAATAACAATTTTCTTTGATAAATCTTTGAAGTTTTAGAGTATGTTTCTGTATTTGAATAGCCGGCCTGCTGGAAAAATAGGCCCGCTTGACCGGAGTCATACTACGGTCTCACAGAAAACCGGTGTGAAATAACGCTTGCGCTATTAATCACCGAGTGAATGAAGATACCGGAGGCCCGTTTAATAACCCTTGCCCTATTCCCCAAAGGCCGGCAACGCACTTGTGACGCCTTTGGTGTTGTGAGTGTCCATGGGCGACGGTAATCGGTTACCATCAGGCGATATGTCCACACGTTTGCTCCTTTTACAAAAAGAGAGAGGCTTATTCGCTTATTCTTAAATATTTCCGTTTTTTCCAAGTGTTCTTGGTGGTAGGCTCTTACTGGTCTAAGCGTGATATTTTATAACATTCTTCGATAAAAGAGCTATCTAATAAGAAAAGAATTAGCGAATTTAGCCAGTCGTGCACGAGCAATGACATGACGAAGGATACAGTGATTGCATATATTATCACTTATTACACATTTGTATGTTCCTTGAAAATTTAACGTGGTCACGATAGGTTTAGATTACATACCTTTAAATGACGATCTATTCTATAGTCTCTACCTGCTCTAAGACAGGATGGAGGCGTGAGTGCGCATATGTACTTATAGTGACTTTTGCCCACAGTTTTTCCTACTGTGCCAAATTCATACTAATATTATCAATTCGAAAGTAACCGAATATCTGTTACTCTTTTAAGGCTAAACTCGGCACCAATTTCAATGAAATTTGGCATAAAGATACTATGATTTTTGATGAAGGATATGGATTACTATTTACCGCTATAACATAAATAATCGCGAGTGGAACCGCGAGCAAGAGTTACTATAACATAATTTTAAATCTTTCGTCAGTTTTCAGAATTAAATCATCGCTACAAAACAAAATGAGACCTAATTTGTAGCTAAGTGAATGTTAAGTACTACTTCGATAATCCTAAAATATTTTGTCCAATAATAAATAAAAATAAATTGGTTGTGAACATGCCAAGATACACTGTTTACATATTACGTTATTGCTTTCAATATCCGTGACACGATTGTAATATTTTTAGGTACATACTATAAAATGGAGTCGCTCTTTCTGTTCCCTTAGATCTTATAGACTACTCAACGTATTTCAATGTAGTTTTCAGCAATAGATAGAATAATTTCAGAAAAAGGTTAACATGTGTAATTCTTGTCTATTACAATAGAAGAAATCCGAGAATTTCAAAGACTCCCGTGCGAAGCCGGGTTTGGGTCGTTAGTAAAATATATAGTTGGTTTAATGTACCGAGAGACTACTTCTACTAGCGGAATAAAAAGGGGATATAATAGTTTAATGTCTGGCTTTATATATGCCTGAAATATAGCGTGTGATGTAGACTTACTACTATATTGTTTTATCGTATAGGTATAAAGTATTCTTTAGTATATAACCAAGTTTATTTCTTTTTCATTCTTAGTTCCCAGGCCTAAAGTGCCCTAACCGATTGATTCGTTGATCGTTGCGGCTACAAACTTGAATTTTTCTATTACTGGTGATTTTAATGTTGCAATTACTCGTTATGGATCATTCTCGTATATATCAGCCACTGGAAGTACAATAATTTTGTTTTTCATAAGCCTGCCGAAGTGGCTCTACTGATGAATAGTGCGAGTAGAATTACACAGAGTATTCAATTAAACTGCACGATTAGTCTAGTGGTTTAAGTCGTCGCCACGACGCTATCTACTACCGCAAGTGTTGTGGGTTCAAATCCCACATGTAACAACACTTTGTGTGATGCAAAAAATATTGTTCTGAGGCTGGGTGTTCTTTGTGACCGGTGCATGTATGTTTGTATAATCCCCCCCTCCCGTGATGAATATTCCAAATGCGGGAGTTATCTTTTTTTAAAAAAAGAGTACCATTTTGGCAGTTATAATAAAAAAGAGTGGTTTAATGGAAGTTCTTTAGTAGTAGTAATACATTAATATTTACCTGTCACCGTCTGTGGCCGGCCATCTATTAGCTCTCTCGTGGTCCCTCGCGCTGCCGTTTGACACATCGACCGCTGAATGTCTGCAACAATAAAACATAGCATTAATTTGATATACGAACTAGCTGACCTACACAAGCCTTTCGCCTTCGTCTCTTTTTAGTCATGCTCGACTCCTATTGATCCAAGCGTGATATTAATTATCCTATATTAAGAACGCTAGCAAAACACACACTTAAAAAAAATATCAGGTAAAACGGTTCTATAGTTTATGAGTATATCGTGAGCAACAACGTGACACAAGGATTATATATAATGTAATAATTGATAGGACTATTTACAATATGCAACTGAACAAAGCTTTAATGATGTACAAGGGAAGATTCAAGGCAACCTCAATAGTCAGGGTGTTTTAGGCCTGAAAACCAATTAATTTCTCGTAACACTATATTTCTAGTAGAAGTACATTTAAATGCACTGACTTCCCAATAACGATTGTACTAGATCTTCATGAAAACCGGGAGCGACGGATTAATGTGCTCTCCGAAGCTCTAATGTATCAACTTTAGGATATTATTAAGAATTTCTTCTAAGAAAACACATTAATACTTTTTGGCTAGACCCAGAAATTAAATACGGGACCTATTGATCGCACATGTCAGAACTGATCGATCAAAGGTTTGATGCAGGTTTCAGTTATATACGCTTTTACAGCGGTAATAAGTACGATAGCTCCACAATATGTTTCTGCAAATATTATCACAATATATTGTAATGAATCCTTGTGGAGTTATTATATTTAGTTATGAGCTATCCTTTGGTACACAAGGTTAGGTAAGTACGTGTCTCCGTTACAAACAAGGTGGACTTTGGACAAATTCCTGTGTGTATTACGTGAACTGGTGTACCTAATATTTATGTTGATTTATACAAGAACATGTAAGTTTTAGGTGCTGCATGAAAGCTATGTTTATTTGATGTCCGTGAGCTAAGTGGGAGAGGTACCACGGCCTCACAGAAAACCGGTGTAAAACAGCGCTTACGTTGTGTTTCACTGAGTGAGTGAGGAAACCGGAGGCCCATACCCCAACCCCTCCTCCCATCCCCCAAAGGCCGGCAACGCACTTGTGAAGCCTCTGGTGTTGTGGGTCCAATGGGCGGGGATAAACGCTTGCCACCAGGCGCTACGTCTGCTCGTTTGCTCCCTATCCAAAAAAAGCAATAAATAAAAGTAATCGCTCATGGTATCGTGCTACCATGCTATGCATGGTACATGGTCGTCGTTGCTTACCCTAGGTGAGTGTTTCTAATTTCTGAGTGCAACTGGCCTATGAGGGCCTATGCACAATTGAATCCATTATCGTATTTCAAATGTCAGATAAACTAACATTTGTAAAGATTTCCGATTGAATATAATATTATTACAAGCAGTTATGATACTGCTATCTGTTGTTGGTTGCCTCATAACTCACTTCCATTGCTCGTTTATATGCAAATATAATGAAGATGTATGTATTCTGCAGCAATGTATAGCGTAATTGTATAGCTATAAATAGTAGTAGTTTAAATTAATGTTGTGAGTAATAAATTGAAAAATGATGAGGTATAAAAACGGCGTACGTAGAATAAGATCAAAAGTATTAGATTGAATGAATAGTGTGCCTTTTGTATGCATGGACCTGCCAAAATGACTCTGTCTGATGGAAAGCCTAAACAGAATCCAAGAGTGGTGATCATCATACACATTGCGAATGCAGACAATGCAACAATGCACCATGGTGGCCTACACCATGGCGGCCTAGTGATGCTTCTGCATCATTGGGCCTCCGGTCTTGCACTCATTAACGAAACATGACAACACAAACACTAATTTTTTGTAAGAGGGTAGTACTGTTTCGGTTGAGAGATTGATCCGTGCTGAAATCAGCGTGGCTCTACTGCCTCGAAGGTAAAGACGAAAGTATAGAAGTTTGACTAATCACCTCCTTGCTTCTTAATTCGCTGGGTCGTAGGTTTATATTCACATTGAGCAACACTTGTGTGTGATGTTGTGTGATCATCTTCACACGAGGATTTAGGAAGGTCTTCATCACCTTTCTAAGTCCTACATGTACTAAGGTGAAATCTCATTGCATTGGATATTTATGACGTTAGTGTAAGTAGAGTAATGGATTTCTGATTGCAAGTTGATTTGTGTTTTAATGAAGCTTACCCTTTTAAATTCAATTAAAATTAAAAGGTGTAGCGGTAGGAATTAAGCGGCTCATCTGGTTTTATATAAGACTAGTTTTACCCGGGTCCGCCTGCGTGTATGTTGGATATTAAGGTAATCATTTTTCGGGTAATTGAATTTTCAAAATCGGTTCAGAAGACTTAGAGATTGCCCCTTACAATCTCATAAACTTAAGCTCTTTATAACGTTGGTTTAGATGAAATATTTAAATCACCAATTTGAATATTATATTTTACGCCCAAATTCTTAACTATTCATAGAACTATTAAGTACTTATCTTTAAAGCTGTATTTATATGGTAGAAACTAATTGAATTTCACACATACCCTTAAAATTGACTGCAATGTCTCATACATTTGAGATAAGCCTTACTGTTAATAATCCCATCTGAGAGGTTCGGGTTCAAACCTTAATCCGTTCAAATACTGAAGTTAGAGCTATGTGTGTGTGGATTACTTGCTGAGTTTAGCTCTAACTTTGTACATTTAGGATTATCTCTTCTTAAATGAAGGCTGAACGAATTTGGTTGTTTGTTTAATTGTAAGTGAGTGTTAAGAGAGAAAGAAAACTAATAGAGCCTATTAGTGTACTGACTTCAGAAAAATGTGTAGTGTAAATCGGTTGGCTGTGAAGTCACCAGGGTATCGCTCAGGACGGAGGACAAAGAGCGCTAGTTTGACATCTGGCGTAGTGTGTCTATATGGCTAAGTGTTGTAGGTTCAAATCCACTTGGGATAACATTTTATGTGATCCACAAATTGTTGTAAGTCTGGCAATTCTTTGTATCCGCTTCATGTACATTTTAATGTCCTCAATGACACAGGAATGGATTCTTAGCCCTGGAGTTGTTTTTAAAAGGAAACCTGTCTCCCAGAAGGGGTCTCTTAGGAAGACCTTAGAAATTACTTGCATGAAAGATGTAAAAAATAAATTAAATAAAACCTCTATGTATAGTTTAGGAGTGTATACTACATACAAATTTTCGATTCAGGCATTTTATGTAATTGCTTTATTCTATAGAAAACACTTCAGTGGAACGTGGATAAGGTAGGTCACTAGCAAGTATACAACGAAAAAGAAAAGTGCTTTCTGATAAAATTCATTTTCCAGTAAGTGCTTCCTATATATCACATTTTTAAAGCAAGAACTCATTTCTCATTGGTTCCAATACTGCCATATACGCTTAAAATTAATGAAAAAACAACCATTTAAAAGAAAATGGCGTCGTATATTAACCACCGAGGCGAGAACACATACGCTCGTAAAAATGTACTAAAGTCGTTCAATGGCTGCAGATTAAGATTTAACTGTCTGATAAATTAAATATATTGAAGCTTGTTTAACGCACTTCCTTATGAAGACAATCTTTCTTCTTTTATGACTAGTTCTTTAATGTTCTGCAAAAAGGTCTTCAGTGTCAAATAAATTATTGCTTAAAGGCGGGGATCAATGAGAAAACGGGTCACTCGATGTAAAGATTTTTTTCTACCACCGCATACACACCAAATCAATCAAAACGGATGGGGGATTCTTTCCCATTAGTAATCTTATGACAAAAACAAATTCTGTTTCCCTATGACTATTATACCGGGACCCTTTAGTTGAGTGTGAAAGTTTGCAATGAGGATGGTTGCCCACACTATGCAGGCCTTGTATGATGGAAAGCATTATAGAATACAAGAGTGGGGGTCTTCATACTCATTACGAACATAGAAAAAACACACACCCAATAAACACGTATGCGAGTAGTGGCATTTTAACTGCTAGGCATAGGGAGGAAGAGTAGAAAGAGAGTAAGTGAACCGTATAGTTCGAGGGGGTAATATTATCGTTTAATGAATACATATTTGCGAATAGGTCTCAATAAATACTATCTGATATGTAACGTTGAGCAGCTGGCGTACAAGACTCCTTTGTATCGATATCACACGAGTTACGACACAGAACATCTGTTCTAGTTCTGTCAATTGATGATATGACTGATAATGGTGGTATCCGGTGTTCGAAAGTTCTTTTAACACAACTAAAATCACTAAAAATGAGTGTTGTCTTGTCAAATGACGTTCTAAATGTCAAAGTTTAGCTGAAATTTGATATGTCATGTAAAAGAAATAATTAAAAAAAGACGTTATCTAAATACATGAGATATATATGCAATAACGTTTTGGAAATCGCTTAAATTAAGAGAATAAGAGATTATTTTAGGTAAAATGTTAGTTTAGTGACGCAACAACAGAACTTTTAGTACCATTTTTAAGTTAGTAGGAAAAATAAAATATACTATACTATAATATTATTTATTTTCATAGAATTTATCTGGTACAATAATATATGCTTAAAGTAGCTATGTAAATAACCATAATCCACAAATAAAATTGTGATGCGATATAGTTGGCAATAACATTTGGGTTTGAAATAATGACTTAGAATTCAAAACATACAACATTTTCCAGATAAAATATATTAATAGTATAACATAGATAATGTAGCCGTTAACAGTTAAATATGCTTTTTAAACGGCTATATAGCGAAATTAATGTAACACATCATTATAGACCAACAAAATCGTAGTCTAAATTGTTTTGATCGTATATTCAAAATGATCTAAATTCAATCAGAAGATTTAGTTATTATTATTTTACAAAGAAAGAAAAATACACGTTAATTATATACCATCTTTGTTTATTCAAAAGCCAGCAGGAAACGTGGTAGAGTCGAGTAAATTATGAACTGAATTCATCTCGGCGAATGTTTGCCAATGAATTTATCAAGATAGGCCAGCTGTGAGAGGCGTGTGGGTTTAGCAAACTCCTTGTCAGTCAGAGTTAAGTTTTCATTAGTTATATTTGTAATTCTACATTGTTGAACGAAATAAAACATTCAATGTTAATTTTTTTTTCAAATTAAAAAGTAAAACCCCGTTCTAGGAAGAGGTCCGGTATCGTGGGGACTTTACAAACATACATCAAACGGAGACAACGATGTTCTCCTAGCCGATTACGGCCACTGCAGCCATTCTCAACGAAGACCAGCCAGGAGATATTACAGTGCACAAGTGTGTGCGCGAACACTGGTGCACTATCTGCCCCTCGTGCGGGCCTCCGGTATCCTCACTCACTCGTTGAAACACAGCGAAAGCGCTGTTTCACACCGGTTTTCTTTGAGGCCGTGGTATCACTCCGGTCCAGCCGGCCCATTCATGCCGAAGCATGGCTCTCCCTCGGCTTGGATTGCGTGAGGTTGTGATAGCTTGTTGCCAATCCGAGTCGGTTTCGGTTTTTGAACACAGATCAAAGAAGGCGTGCGGGAGCGTTTGTAGTTTGTGAGCGACTGCCAGGTCCTCGCGGGCGTGTAAACATAGTATAAAAGGAGTCAGTGTGTTGGGAATCTGGTTATCATGGTTACAACTTTTATAACCCATAAGTATTTTTAAGTGCTACACACAACGCCATCTAGTCCCAAACTAAGCAGAAATCGTACTATAAGTACCAGACAACTGATAAAAATACTTATTACTTTATTTTTTTTTGCAAATACACATATTATTGTACATATGAAACACAAACGCCGAAACAAATATTTGAAGATTGTACAAACATTTGGCCCGACTCGGGAATCGAACCCGAGACCTCAAGCACAGAAGTCGCATACGCTACCACTGCGCTACCGTGGCAGCTAGATAGTTATAAGTGCGTTCCTGGGTTCGAGTACCATCGCCAGAATTTGAGTGATCATTGAGCCTCTTATAACTTCTCTCATTCGGTGCAATGCGTCGTAAAAGAGCTTCATACCGACTTTCTGTGACTCACTCAGATCAAGCCGATCCATCTATAAATCATGGTTGTAATATGTAGCTTATCCTAATTTAAGCCCCTATCTCTTCTTTTTCCCTTAGTTAACTTCTCTGAACCGTTTGAAAATGTTAATATTCCCAAGCTGGCATCGGGCAGTCGGTCACCATAAAATAATTAGACAAACCTTTTCAGCCCCTAAATACTATCAGGAAAAGGGTCGCTTGAAATAAATAACTTTGAACTTAGATTGCTAGAGTTTCAAGGCGAACAAGTATATCAACAATGAACTATTATATCTAGCCTTGGCTACAAAATGTAATTATCTTAAACACGAGCACTTAACCCATAAGTTAACTAGGTCAAAGAATCACAATACGTAGATAGATAATAAATAGCTGTTAATTTTTAGGATTCCTTTTCTGAAAAAGAACAAAAAATCCTTCTAAGATCACTTTGTTTTTAATTTCTACTACTACTACTTTTTTATTTATTAAATATATGAGCCTATCAAAGTGACTCTTCTCTGCCTGGTGGTCACCGTGGTCACCACACACTCTGTGCATTAAGATTGTCTGCGACAATGCAGCGTGGTGACCCTCACTACTGAAATACTTCTGCATCTCAATAAGCTGCTGAATTTATATTATTTATTAAATTATTTATCGGCAATCTTTCAAAGCTATAAATAAGAACGAGCGATTTAGACGAAATCAAATGATATGGCCACTCAGAATACAGCCTCATATTTAATTAAGTTATAAGTATAAAATATGGAAACATAAACGTACATCTGTAAATAGATAAATAAATTAGAACTAGACAACCCCAAAAATACAACTCTTATTTATTAAATTCTGAAATTTTCTAGTACTTATCCCTGAGATAAAGAACAAACAATCATCATCATCAGCCTATCGCAGTCCACTGCTGTACATAGGCCTCTCAAATTTCACGCCACTTAGTTCGATCTATGGCTTCTCGCATCCAGCTCCTGCCAGCCGCAAATCATCGCTCCGCCTGGCCTGTGGACGTCCTACAAACAAATAAAAAAAAAAACTATATTCAAGTAAAAGACATACTTTTGTTCATCATGTAAACTTTCTGATATCTAGTACGGTATGTGACACATAAAATAATGTATACATATTATGAGATCGCGGTGTTTACCATATACAATTATCTTTGTGGGACATTATGGGTTGTTGTTGTAGCGTGGTAGTAAGATTACCAGAAGAGGCGATTATGCATGGCGGGCAATTTAGCTGTTCACTTTATCTGCATTAGCCTGCAAGCCTTCTTTTTATTAAAGTAAATAAAAAGTAGATTAGTATGAGAATTTTCATATTGCGATGCAGTAACAGTTTCTCTGTACTTTGGTGTGTCTTTGTTAGTAGTCGTGTTTTATTTTTTGAAGTTTATACTTCTTTGGCGCATTAGGGAAAAATAATGAGAGTAAATTTTTACGATGCGCGCGCACACCGTCACGAAAAACCGACACCCTGAAGTTAGCTATAGTCACCATATTAGTTTTAAATTTTTTATCTTGTTACGCTAAAGATGTATAACTTCTAACGCTTGTACACACACGCGTTTTTTTTCATCAAGTTAGCACATAACAGTATCTTGTACCCTACACTTCATATGCTGGTAAGTAATTTGCATGAACACATTCTGTTATAAAGTTAAAGAGTCGACAGACGCTCATAACCATTTGCATACGTAGTGCCTGCATAGTGGCGGACCCACCAGCTCGCGATTAAGAATTACGGAGGCTAATTAACATAACATAGTATGTATAGAACGTTACGCATACCTACCTCTGTATTTAACATTCAATCACCTATACAAATAAATAAAATTGGAGTGTCTGTTTCTTATATAAAAATAACCGCTTTTTTCTTAATGCATACGTATGCTTTTTACTGGACGCTGGTCCGTCTGTCTGTCTGTCTGTTTGTCTAATGTCTAATCTCTAGAACAGCTGGACCAATTTTGACCGAAATTTCACTTGCATTAGCTGATCTAATAATAAGTAACTTAGGCAACTTTTTTAGACTAGCTTTGCCCCGCGGTGCTACCTGCGGTTATAAAGGTACAACAATAACCGCGGGTAACACCTCGGGACTCAACTAATATTATGTATTGATGATTATACGTTTTTGAGCTTGCATTTTTGGCCTAACTGCCAGGTACTTAGATTTGTTTATGTAGAGTTATATATAATATATATATATATATATATAGTTGGGTAAATGATATCAACAGATATAGACAATAAAGAACAGCATTGACAGCCTTTCACAGTCCATTGCTGGGCATATGCCTCAAGGTCTTGGCCTACTGTGCCTTGCTCGTTAATTAAAGATAAGTGTCTGCTCAGCCCATAAAACACACGTACACGTACTTAGTAGATAGACGTCCATTGTAACCCCCTCCCTCTATTTTGCTATGGTTCTCCGAAAAAGCTGACGACAAGGCTGTGGCAACATCCAAGTCATAACCTTTAAACGTATTCAAACATGTTGCTTTCTTTTCATAAAAGACTAGTTTTCGCCCACGATTCCGCCCACATTCATGTCGGTTCTCGCATTAATAATGTAGCTTTTCTCTGGTGAAATATGCTTTAAAACTATTTAGTGGTTTGAGCGTGAAAATGTTATACATACAAACGATTGTGTTTATAATAATAGTTGGGATTTGCTACCTCTCTTTTTAATCCCAAAACCTCCTTAAATATGTAGTTTTACATCTCCCAAAACTGTAATTGAAATTGTTTATGCAAAAGGTTTTATCAGTGCCGCGGTTGGTTTATAAACGTTTCAGCATACTTCGGATTACCTCAGATATTCATGAGGCGCTTATATAGTAACTATAAGCATTTAGATTGGCAGGAAGTTCGGGCTGTTAGTTTTATATTTGTATCAAATTTTATTGGGTATTATTATAACTACGTTAATTATGTTTAAGGAGATTAAAGCCCGTTGATACAAGGTTATCTAAAGGAGTCTGAATAAGGGTATCTGATTCCAAACTTGGTAAGGTCTATAAAAAATGGATAAGACTGTTAGTAGATATACTTGTATCCATACATAGAAAAAATGAGCTTACTCATCATACGACTATTTGTCCCGAACGGGAATCGAACGCCTAAGCAGTCAAGCTTAATAAATAAATAAGTACTTTCAACATTTTACATACGACGCCATCTAGATCCTAGCCAAGCAAAGCTTGTATTATGGGTACTAGATAACTGATATAAATACATATATATTTTTTTGTAGATATATACTTATTATATATAGAAAACACCCAAACTGCGAAGCAAATATTTGCAGATCAAACAAACATTTGGTCCGAACCGGAACCCGAATCCAAGAGACCTCAAGCACAGCAGCAGCTACTATTATGGATTGACACAGGCGAGCAGTAAATTTTGGTGTTTTCACCCAATTCTCCTTGACAATAGAGAACATCTGACGTCTGCTTGTGTCGATCTATGATTTTTATCTGTAGCTTCAATTTAACGTTCATAAATGTCACTTAGTGTCTTAATTGAATAAATGATTTTGAATTTGAATTTGAATTGCGCCACAGAAGCAGTCAAACCATTAGACCAACGGACCCGTCAAAATATAATCCAAAACCGTTATGCGATGAATTGAAGAACTGAGTAAAGGAGGAATGTTGAATGATAGAGGAAAACGGAATAAGTGAACTAATTGCATTGACCTCTTAAGATAAGCAGGAATAAAACCAATTTAATGCTTTTTCTTCGATCCAGAACAGCTCGTTTATGGATCATGTTTGTATTGTTACTTGTAGCAACAAGTTAGCCTTATACACAGACAGACAAAGATTGATTTGACAGGTAGTACATCAGAAGATCATATGCACTTATTAAATTACTAACTTTTATTCGCAACTTTAAGACGTGGGAGAGCCACGGTTCGGCATGAATGAACCGACTCGACTAGAGAGATACCATGGGCCTGTTTCTAGCTGGTATGAAACAGCGAGGAGCCAGATACCGGAGGCCCATTTTTTTTTTACGTGGTGGAATCCCTTTACGCACTTCGCTCCCCGGTGGGACAGGGGGTTCGCTTTGTGTAGGACTCCTGACTGAAACGCCAGACTACCCACTAAACCACCACGGTGTGCCACTCTGCGTCTGAGACGGGAGAGATCCGGGAACCGCTTTCTTACGCCATCCGGAGATACCGGAGGCCCATATGCCAACCCCTCCCCCACTCTTGAAGAGGCTATTGGATGAAACAAATATGTCCATATCACTGAAATATTTACTACACGTATCCACAAGGCGTCGTAGAGGTGGGCAAACACTAGTATTAGTCCTACAAGATGGTGCGGTAAAAAGTTGGTATTGGTGCGCTGTACGTCGACAGACTACTCTTTTTACTGTGTAACAAATCTCATTTGTGATGACAGAGCAGTCAAGTCTATTAAAAAAAATCCAATTAAGAACGTAATTTTCTTTTTCTGCTGTAGTAATAATTTAAGTAACGCAATTATTAAAATCAACCCTTTTTTACAATATGCTTCTTAATTGACCTTGAAACGTTTCCAACAAACCCTCATCACTTCTAAGCTTATATTACAAAAAGATTTCGTTAAAAAATATATTGCCTTCGTAATTGACCAATGGCTGTCCCGGAATTCGAAGCACGCAGTTTCGCCGTGTCCCAGCGAAAACAGAACGATGATAAAATAAGTCCGTGGAAAATGAATTGTCTAAAAATAGATGCAAATCTTGTCCGTGGCGCTTCAGGGCAGTCTCTTGTTTTAACATTTAATCATCTTTGTGCCTTTTTCATTTTCGTTTTTGTTCGTTACAAAATTCTTTTTGAAACTGGCCACACTTCGTCATGTTTCAAATTTCTCTTTTAGTGACTTTTAAAATTAATGGCAGAGTGGAACTCTGCGTACTTGTGTATATATATTTATATAATCTTAATATAAAAAGAGGAAGGTGACTGACTGACTAAGACACCCAGAGATCAAAGCACAGCCCAAACCGCTGAACCTAGAATCTTGATATTTTGCATGTAGGTTCTTTATATAACGTAAGTAAGAAGCAAAAAAGGGATTTTGGAAATGCCACCCCGAAGGGGATAAAATAGGGGATAAAAATATCGACTTCTGCCTTCAAAAGCTTATCGATTATAAAATAATGAAGAATAGTCCACGTCCTTTCTCGAGAATTAAAGTATTTACATGTCAAATTTCAATTAATACGGTGCAGTGGTTTATCCGTAACCAACAGACAGAGTTTTGAATTTAAAATATTAGTATAAAAGTAAGGACAACTCAAATTCGTCAATTCAGTAATACAATTTATACCGTTGTGGCAATCTAATCTATTTATTAAGTTACTTTATTATATTGTGTGTTACGTCCAATCAGAACAGAGGACAGCCTTGGAGAGGGAACGAGCTGTCTTTTACTTTGTTTAGCAGCAGTACCTCTCAAATTTCAAACTATTGTGCTATTTCTATGGAATAAAATTAAGTTTTTACACATTGTATACCATTTTATTGGCAATGAAAACATTATTTAATTTATTTCAGGCAACAAAAGTAGATATGTAAAATAAGAAATGAGATTATCTACCTGGCTCTCATGATATAGTTAAAATACGGATGAATGCGATTCGGACTCCTGCACGAAGGGTTCGGTACCATAATTTGCATATCATTAGACACTATAATGCACATGCTTCCTGCATTCTCTGCATCACTCGTTGCTTGATTGGTAGGAATGCCTTAGACATCAAATGCGTCAATGCACCAAATATGCATGATGTATAAATAAATAAAAATGTATTATAACCTTTTTAATATCGAAGAAAAAAACGACATAAATCACGTCATCGTGATCAAGTTTGTTGAATGGAAGCCCGCCTAAAATATTTATATTAGTATTTATGGTTATAACGGCAACAGAAATAATCATATATGAGAATTGCAACTGAGATATAGCCAGGTGACATACAAATGGACGAAAGGACAAGTAGCCGAACAGTGGAGTCTTAGTAATAGGGTCCCGTTTTTACTCTTTGGGAACGACACTTTAAAAAATAATTAATATAGGTTTAAAAATAAAACATTTGTAAACACAAAGCAAAACTAAGCTTTATATCACACAAAATGCCACAAGAGATGACATCAAAATCCAAGGTATCACATTCCATCTGACACCGGCCGTCACTCCTCCTCTGTTGACCCTCCGGCCCTCCGCGCCAAAGCTACAGTTAATATTTGCAGTTCTGTTTGAAACAGACGCTGTTATAAAAGCAAATAACAGAAATTTATAGGAATTTGTTCCCAAATGCAGTTGTGAAATTTAAAAAGTCGATGCTCTAGAAATCACGTCTCATCATCATCATCATCATCAACCTATCGCAGTCCACTGCTGAACATAGGCCTCTCTAATTTTACGCCACTTAGTTCGTTAATACACACGTGTTTAAGATTAATTCACGTTTAAAGAGGTGAATTTTATAAATGTGATTTCATTATTATATTTGTAATTAAATGAACATTATGACAAATTAAGGAGTTTATACGGAGTGCCGCCATTCCTATTTGTGCCGTAGGTGTAGAATATATATAAAATAACAGAAGTGTAAGGAGAAGGAAGAATTCATGTCCAGCAGTCCCTAGCGGTAAACTCACTCACTCGTTATAACACAGAGCAAGCGCTTATTCACACCTATTTTCTGTGAGGCCGTGGTATCACTTCGGTCGAGCCTCCCCATTCGTGCCGAAGCGTAACTCTCCCGCGCTATGAACATCTTATAATTATAAGTTGGTATTACTGTTAATAGTAACAAGAAGTAGGAAGAAGATGAGATGATGGTGTCGGTTTGTGGCGGCACGTGAACGTAGATTGTACGTAATTTTGATCCGTTCTTGGAATACAGCTTTACCTCATGTTACGGTTATTAGGTAAGGGTGTATTCAGATAACTATATTATTGAGTAACTTTTGAAATGCAGATGAAATGTAGGTATTAATATACCTGTTAGTTGTAAAGAGAGATTAAAAATAGACAAGTGTGCAGTTTTACTATAGTTTGCCTCCTAATGGTAACTGTTGTGCTCGAGGCCTCGGTATCGATTCCCGTGACGCATCAAATGTTTGTATATTCTGCAAATATATGTTACGGAGTTTGGGTGTTTCTATATATAATATGTATGTTTCAAACCTGAGACCTCATGTACAACAGTCGCGTACGCAATCACAGCACCAACGAGGCAGTCAATGTGATAATCACAGACAATAATAGATAATGTGATTGAGATACGACGATCCCCATTTGAGTTTACCTCTTATAGAATGACCCCCTAGTGCGGATTTTATCTCAGAAACACAAAGAGTACTCGCTAATTATAACATTATGATGATAATCAGAATTCTCCGTAGAAATACTATGTTTCAGTATAACAATAGAACAATGTTTCAGTTTAATATTGAGTTAATTTCAGCGTGCTTCTAATTAGCTTTGTACATCTTCTAATAAATGTTCATGTTCCAAGAAATATTAGTATCTTAACATTTGTATTTTATATTGGAATGTTTGTAGCTAGTACTTTGTATGCATAATACATGACTACATAATGTATATCTGTACTATACGGCAATTTAGAATATTAGCCGCAAGACGACCCGTGCCCACTTCGTTGGGCGTTAACCGCCCACTTTTCTTCGACTTGATTTACAAATACTGTTATTTTCAACTGAAGTTTCTGTTCAATCATTATAGCCTATGTCACTCCTGAATAGTAGTAGTTTCGGCTTACTGCGACCAACCTTTCCCCGCATCCCCCCTCATCCTCCAAGGCTGGCAAAGCACTTGTGATGCCTCTGGTGTTGCGGGTGTCCATGGGCGGCGGTAATCTCTTACCATCAGACGTTACGTCTGCTCGTTTGACCACTATTCCATAAAATAAAAAAATAAATAAAATGATCCATGGGGATTTCACACGATATAAAAAGATTGAGTAATAGAGTAAAAACTTACGTACCAACTTTTAGACACAATGTTTCGTTTATGGGACTACCAGTACATTATATATTTTCTATAAGTCTGACAGAATGAATATATGTTGAGTTATAACCCAAATGAACGTAATGTACGTAAAATATATTTTTATATACCCGTACATAGTATAAAACGAAACATTACCAAAGGTAAGTTCTTGATATTGGCTTATTTGGAATAAAAGATTGGAATATATATATATTGGTGACAATACCTAAAATACATTACACAGAAATAATCTTGATCGCATTTAGTATCTAAAGCACTTCATATCTGCCAGTACTCAACAGAGATTTCAGGGGATTTCAGTACAAATTAATTCTCTTTAGAGTATTTACGAGCACTTGAAGCACATATCTGTATTATAAACGTTAATATCTCTCTCGCTACATACTCAAGTGCAAACATCAACCGCAATTAAGCTAATTAAAATTTAAAATAGAACCACATCAATATAAGATATTAGAAATCGGTGAATTTGAACTTCGTTTGTAACGGGAATTATAACAGAACGCCAACAGTAATAAATTGTGATTATTACATTACTGTCGCACGTGTATGCTTTATGTTTAAAAGGTTCTACGTAGAAAACAATTAATTTAGGTCACTTGTTAGCTGCAGCTATATGCTGTCAGTATAATAAAGTCTATATTCTAATAATAATAAATATTACGGACATATAACACACAACACCATCTAGTCCCAAGCTAAGCAGAGTTACTAGACTACTTGTGGTTACTAGACAACTTATATAAATATATATATACATTTTTTGTATATACATATATTTTATGCATAGAAAACATCCAAACGCCGAAACAAATACTTGCAGTTCATACAAAAAATTAGTCCGACCCGGGAAACGAATCCGAGACCTCAAAAACAGTAGTCGCATACGTTACCACTACGCCACCGAAGCAGTCTAGATTATAAGTAAGTTGATATTTTCTTCATAAAAGTATTTATTTTTTATGAATTACATGTACTTTCAAGATGGATGGAGGATATACCTCGAACGGATAAACAGAGGCATATTAAGCCTCTCCACTGAACGTGACTCTTTTAGTAATTTGAAATAAAATACTCAGCATTGAGAACGTGGTGCTGTCATCCCTGACACTAACTTAATACCTTCCCGGGTAGTCCTAACAGAACCGATAGTCTTGATACATACATAGACACTTAGTATAAAGCGAAAGGAATCATTTTTCCATTCACCACCCCCTTTTCACCTTTTTAATGTCAGTATTGTACCCTACTAAATTTCTGCTATATTATGCTTCGCCAGCTTTATTATAAAACAACAACACTTTTGTTTCATAATACTCTGTGTCCATTTATCTCAATAAAGAATTTTACAGCTATAAAGGATCATTATTTACATTTATCCGATCGCTGATCACACAAAAGCTTGATTGGCATAACAAATACCCACGTACCATATTTAAGCTGGGGCTAATAATTGCTCAGCCCACCACGAATTCCACCCCATTTAAGCCTGTATGAATAATATGAATTGTTGGTGGTCATACGTAATATTTATTTATGAGAAACATTGCTTCTCAAACTTTGTACCAAGATCCCGTCAGGATTAGATAACAGTTTCCTAAAGTAAGTTCTCCTCTTTGAATCAATAGAAGTTAATTAAATGATTGTTTTAAATTTGTTTTGCAATTTGAACTAATTATACTTTAATGTTTTAGATACATAGGTTTTGTTATAAAACTATCAACTATTTGGTTTTCATAAATATACTCTTTGTTATAACTGTTAAGGCATTGATCTAAATTCTTCCACCAATCCATTATTTTTTAAATAACTTGTGATTAGTGAGATACTGTAAATGTACTCGTAATATATCTAGTTAATAGCTTAGATAGTCTATGATATGTCTAAAATATATACTTTTATAATTATGTTTATTTCTTGTGTGAAGTGATTTATAATCTTTAAGAAATAAATATTTCCAACCTTATGTATGCATATCGATAGAAATATCTAGCTATTAGATTAATAACTGTTAATGTGCTGGAGAGGAAACCACGATTAGGCAAACGTAGTGTAAGACGCCCTTGGCAATGGTCCTCGAAAGCTTAATTTTGAGATACCTTCGTTTGGCAGTGGACGGCAGAGCTTAGATTGAAACTATGACAAAGAAACTAAGTAATCTGTGGCCTCCTTAACTAGTAATCTTATACATAAATGTTATTATAATACTAATAAAGGTGTCATGTTTCTAATGTTGGGCAACGTTGTCGTATACAAATTGTTTTAAAGCCTTATTTATGATGCAAACATTCAGTCTTTGTAATTTACAACAGTACTTTAAATGGTGAAGAGTATGTTTTGTTAGTTAGAAATATCATAAATGTTTGTAACTTAATATAGCGGAATGGCAAAGGCAAATATTATATAAAAGGCAGGGGGGGGAGGGGATCCCCACATAGGAGATAGAAGATAATTTAGAATAAGAGTAGAGTGAGTTTAACTGTCTATAGGTTTTTTATAAATGCTATTGTATAAATAAAATACCTTTGCGATTAGAAATTCTATTAGTTCTCTGAGTTCTCGATATTATGAACTATACAATCTTTACTCGCCTTTACCTAAGATTAGTAGCCTTTGGTCTAGTAGTTAGTGAACCTAACTAGTAAGAGGCTATTGGTTCGATTCCATCCAAGGACAAGGTAATTATTACAAATCATTGTGTCATCGTCATGAGCCTTACCATTAATAGTCCACTATTAGACATACGCCTTTCCTAATAATTGCATTATGAGCATAAATCTTTTTATCTTTATGTATAGGCTTTGCAAACTGACACTGCTCTGCCTGGCGGAAAGCATAAGCAGACTCCAAGAGTGGTGGTTATCTCTCCTTACAAATGCAGCAAATGCAACAATGCCACACTATGGCAGCCTAGTGATGCTTCTGCACCATTGGGCCTCCGGTCTCGTACTCACCAACGAAACACGACAGTACGAACGCTGTAATTTTACACTGATCTTCGATGCGAGGGTACCGTCCCGGTCGAGCCTACCTGTTCGTATATGATGGTATAACTTATCTATAATATATATGTATGTCAGATTACCATGTGTAACGTGGGTAGTCAAGATAACGGTAAAGCAGCAGTTTTATTAAAACAAACTTATAGCATTTTCCAATGTACATCGATTTAGAATATGATTGGCCCCACAATACTCCAAGCGACGGCATTTTTTAAAATCTGACAGGCCAGACACAATTCAATACAACATTCCCAACTTAGGAGATAATATTAAACGATCTTTATTACAATTATTCTAATGGTTAATAACAAACAATTATTATTTAATAATACAGAATTGTGTAACATTAAAGATTTATTACGCTGTAAGTATATAATAATTTTACCACATAGTATAAAAATAGTAAAGACGTTAATAACAAGAGCCACTATTTATAAGTCGCGCCGGAAGCTGACAAGCGAAAGGCACCAAGATAATAATATTGTTTAATATGGATCAACTATTCACTCGGTTATTAATTTATAAGGTTATAATATATTTCATTATATGCCCACTAATTATTAGGATTAAATAAAAACTAGACGTTTATACGAGGTTGGAATCGTTACTTATATATCAAAGGTTCTGCCTAGTATAGGTTAGAAAGAGGTCTATGTCGACCGTGTGTGAGATGTAGAGATGGGTCGTACTAGGTAAATCAGATACTAGGTGCACCTGTTCCTAATCTTAAGCAATACCAAATCCAAATAATCTTCCTAATCTCATTCACAAACCATTACTTGATACAGTCTCAATCTGCCTATTCCTAATCTTAAGTTCTAATATCGTTATTAGGATTTGATAAGTGTGATCGTTGGAGCGTCATATTTCTTGAATGCTTAGGATTAAGCATGCATTAGCAAGTTGTGAAGTGTTGTTTGTGATATTTATATATATCTTATAGCGTGAAATGCCGACAATTATAGTATGTCTAACTACTATTAAACGAAACAAGAATTATTTTAGTCAAAAATAGGCTGAAGTCTCGAGATGTATTTAAGACTGTATAGTTAGATGTATTTACGACTATATAGTTAAACCCTTAATGCACCCGTTGCACAAATTTGGTTTCTTTCTGGTATCTGTTGTGTGACCATGCTCTCCTGCGCAAATCTGATAACGATACGGCACGTGCTGCGAGTGAGCAAGAAAAACAAATCAATAAGGTATCCATTGTATAGCGTTGTCTCGCTTTCTACGGCTCCAGGTGTGTAGCGAAATGGTGAGATACGTTACAACGTATAAGTGAGTGAGATAGCTCAGGAACAGGTGGGAACGTATGCTGCACGTTCGATTTTATATTTTATGAATACAAAGATTAGGTGGATTATACACATTAACAAAACGGGATTAGGTGCAGCCTAATCTCGTAAGATACCCAATGCTCGCATCTAATCTAATCAATACGGCTCATCGCTAGTGAGATGTATAGAGTTATTATTATTATTAAAACAAGACCACTATAAAAATAAACTTAAAATTTAAGAGTAGGATAAAGCTTCTTGTCGATATTGAGTTCTTAGGTACAAGTTCAAATTATCGCTAAAATCGACCTTTGTAAGTCGACGCCAGACGTGGCTGCCACTGTAATTCGAATACAAAAGGGATTAAGGGCTTGTACCGTAATAATATCGGACAGGGAAGGATACAGGGTGGATTATGACACGTATGTGTTTTTGGGAAAAGTGTCAGGTTGAGGGTACAACTAAAACTATGCTTGTGAGAATTTAATTTGTTACTTTGATATTATTTGAATTCGAATATGAGCGACACAATGTGTTGTAAAAGGTCTTGAGATACTGTTCAAAGCTTTTGTGAGGAATATTTTCAATTTCATAGGAACAGTTGTGACATGTCCCTTCAATACAAAGGGAGGATCCTCCGACCAGGTGAGTTGATCATGCCTGGCGGGCCGCTACCCAACGGTTGATTTTAGGAAGTTGTATATATGTTAATCGGCACCAGAACATCTAATGCGCGATGCAGTATCGGTAGTTTCTTCGTTTCCTTCGTTACTCCGTAGTTCGACCTATCTTCGGTAGATGACGCTGTAGTATATCTGTGTTGCACTGTATGTGGAGGTCGCCACAGTAGTTAATAAGATATAAATGACAATTTCATAATTATGTGGCTAGATAATCGACTTCCTTGTCTGGACATGGTTTATATTTAGAAATTTTATAAATGGCTTGTTTTTAGGGTTCCGTTACTCAAAAGGAAAAAAAACAGACCCTTTATACGATCACTTTGCTTGTTCGTACGTACAATCCTGTAAGGATATTGTATGATGTAACAAAAAAATTGTGCTTTATGAAATTATTCCTTTATCTGTGTTATAAGATGCAAATTGCGAGTGTACATAATTTGCAGCATAAACGGCTGTATCTTTTGATTGCGTTGGATTAGAAGTTTGATTTTTTCACAGCTCCAAGGGACAGTAGAACTGAGTATTTGATATGATGATTATATATTATTCTTGATAGACAGACAGACGGACAACAAAGTGATTCTACAAGGGTTCCGTTTATCCTTTTGAGGTACGGCACTCTAAAAATATAACCGACAACTGATAACTTGAGGAGAAAAGTACGTCAATATTCTAAGGGCTATCGCAAAAAAATACAAAAGTTTAAATTTTTTTTTTGCTAGATCCGCTCCTTACTTGAATAAATATGAGACGTCAATCAATCTCTCGCGTTATCAATCTTGTGATTGCTGCTGACATCGATATGCTAATGTACTTCTTTCGTGGAACCACTTACTCCGTCCTCCAGTAGGAAAAATTATTATGCAAAGTTTACAAGAAATTATTTAGTCTTTAGAAGTACAGTATACTATTGCATGACGTAGAAGTATCCTCTGAAAGGAGGTTTTGGTCAATAAAACTATGGATTAAACTGCCTCCTGCGGTATTCCCGGACCAATACGACGAATTTCTTTAAAGGTCGGCAATGGCTTGTGACGCGTGCCGTTGCAGGTTTAATTGGACCGTATTCGCTTATCATCAGGCGATCCGTATGCTCGTTTGTCCCCTATCCCATAAAAAAACTATACCATGTTGATGGGTCATTTGTGTCAAGTTTTCTTCTCATTGCAGTTTTGTAAACTTCTCTTTGTTCGCTCCCTCAGTCGGCACATACGACACTTACGGGTTATATAAGCGTAGTTACACCCAATATTCTAATTCCACACTGATTATAAAACCGAAGAAAAAAGGGCTTATACGACACTTAAAGATATTCAAAATTGAACCCCATTGAATATTAATTATTTTAATTCTTCGGATGTGATCGTTTTCGCGTTACCATAACCAAACAAAAGTCTAATATAAGTGTTATTTAAAATCTTAATGTATTCACAAACACCAAACATAAAAACATCACGTTCACAGTAAATGCGGAAAGGCACTAAGAGGTTAACAGTTTTCTTTTATATTCATAGTTATATCAATCGTAAGTAACTGGATGACCGACTTTTGCACAGTATTTATTTTTTGTAATATTTCTCAAAAACTCAATAGCTAAATCGATTTATCGCCCTCGAAATCCCCGCATACCAAATTCCATGAAAATCGTTGGAGCCATATTTATAAGTATTGCTCGTTTAAGGTATTAGATATAATATATGTATTGTGCGTTGCGAAAGAGACGCACCACAGACGGTAGATAATGAAATTGTTTGTGGTGAACACTGTCTCCTATGAACCACTAACGCGTATGCGGGTAGATAACAAACTAAATATAGAGGAGTTGCTTTCGAACGCGGTTTTAATCGCTATTTTGTAGATATTTCAAAGACTTTAAAAGTAGGAGTATGTTTTTTCGTTTGTTATCTCAGAACGGCGTCCTTAAAGAACTGATTTGCATAATTATATTTTTTTCTTCCGCCGCGAATTCTAAAAAAATATTATTAGATTAAACGTTGTTTAGGCGCGTTGAGCTTTCCATAAGCCATATTCATATATGTTTTTCTACTTTTTATCGAGCTTTTTATTTGAAGTGCAAAGAGGTTCTTTTCAGATGAGTTTAAGCAACTGCTTGTTTATAGTTTTGAGTTTTCACTTCTGTCGGCAGTCCTCATGATTGCTTTGTGAGTTTGTAAGTCTGGATGGTTTTTGTTACTCTTTCACGTAAAAACTACTAAATGGATTTTAACAATAATACAGCTTATACATCAGAATAACATATAGGCTACAATTTGTAAATATACAATTCACACAATAGCTTTGTACCGCGGGTATTTGCAATTAAAAGTACCTATATTACTATTTATCTTACTATTACTTCCAACTCAGAGATTGGTTTAATATTTTTGACCGGTATTCTTTCCGACGAGCATTACATGTGGCATACGACATATATAAAAGCTTTAACTAATTCTTTAGAATCTTATTTAGGTCGTAAAAATTAAAACGTAGATATTAAACTAGTTTAAATAACAGAGGATACATTATAAGTGTCCCTCCGTCTGTCTGTAATTACGTTAGCGTGACGCGGACGACGACAACACAACACAAAGGCCAGACGTGGGCAAAGCGCGCTCCTAGTCATCTCGGTTAAAGCTGCTCTGTAAACAAAGCGCGATTAAATTTTACGACATACCGCACAGGTATATCAGAAGTTCAATTAATTTTAGATATTAAATGTTTGCGAGAGCAAAGACAAAGAAAACAATAAGCGTTAAAATCATTTAAACATCCTAGGCAGTGTTTTAAATTAAATATACCCGGCGCGGTCTTACTCCACTTATTCCATACCAATTTCAGTATATTTTTTCAATGTTCTATTATTTTCTCAAGTTGTAAGTTTAATAATGCGTATATAATTATATATATATATATATATATTTATAATTATAAATTGCGTGGAAAATTAAATAATTAAAGAATATTTTAAATATTAAAGAATTAAATATAAATTAATATACAATAACCGCGGGGAATATCGCAGGAGTCAGCTAGTTTTCAATAGAATAAAATACGTGTTCATAAGTAACTATTAACATATTTGTAACACATTATTGTTGTAATAGCTCGTGTTGGGCCAACTGAGTAAAGAAAGCAGTTGATTGATTAAATATATAGATAGATTGCACCGAGGTACCCTAACTTTTATTTGAATAGCGAGATATATTTGCCAGTAAAATGTATAAAGATATTGGTTCATCAAATTCGGGATACCATTAACAAACTAAAAACTAAACTTATACATTCATACACAGTTTTTCACGTGAAATCACTTAGCTCCACTCTAAATTATGCCATTTAAGATGTCTGAAGTGAATTCACAAGCACTGGGCTATAAGAGGTTAACGAAGTAGAACTTCCATAACTTTTCTGGAGACCGGTAGTATGTAGGCGGTACGAGGGTGAGGTTCCACCCCGGTCTCGCTCAAACAAAGACTCTCTCAGATAATACCATTTTTGTTTTCTCCCTCATACCTTTATTTAAGGTTGTTTAAATACTTTAAAACATAGTTCTTCTTAGTCCACAATGGGGTAAATAACGGTACAATGCTGGATGAGAAAGTTAACAAATCAACTTCGAGAATTAAAACAGGATATTGAATCTTTCAAACGACTATTAAAATTACTGAGAGAATTGAAACAGTAATTTAGTTATACAACGCTAGAGTCCCCAGCCTAGAGTTGCGCCACAGTGTTTCACTAATACATAAATTACCAAACACATCAATTTTATAATGCGTTCGAAATAAATGTGTTTTTTTATTATTTATCTCTTCCGTGTGATGATGGGTTTATAATTTGATTGTCACTGTCCTTCTTCATTTGATTATTGTACAATTTTGTGCAACTCACTCCAGATAATTGTATAAATTCTATTGCTCTAAAATGCTCTAAACTAAACTTAACTAAAATCCACCAAAAATTAAGTAATGTCTTGTCAATTGACATTCCAAACGCCGAAGATTGACTAAAATTAGATATGTCACACCAAAAACATGCGTTATCTGAACACATACATTGATAAATTGACATTTTGGGAGCCGTTTTGCTAAAATAAAAGCAATAGCTAGACTTTATTTTAATTTTATGTTGGTAATAGATTAAGTGACGCAACCACAGTTGTTTGGAAAAGAATTAATTCAATCCGTGGTTTCTTCTAGTTCAGGTATAGTGTTAACTACTTATTGTTAAGAACTTTCGAACAGTGAACTTAATGCTCAGGAGACATCTATCGCTAACCCTTAGGTGAGGCAAATGTCGAAGAAGTTACATGAAAGGAAGTAAAGAAATAAGTTAGGTCCAAAATATCCAAATATATATTTTAAAAAATTAAAGTAACTCTATTTGTTTTTTTCGCTTTCGCGGCTAAATCGATGTACCGATTTCAACAAAATTTAGCATAGCGATACTTTGACTCTTGAAGAAGGATATAGGCTACTATTTACCGCGATGACTAATATACACGCGGGCGGAGGCGCGTTCAACCATAACGATATATACCGTTGTATTTATTTCTTCTTCAGAAGAAATAATCTTTATAAGCGAATAAAAGTATTTTTAATTTACCCAAAATAAAATCCGTCACTCCATAATGTCCCACTTCTGGGCTCGGGTCTCCTCTCAGGAGAGTGTTAGGGCCATATGTCCCCACGCTGGCCGAGTGCGGGTTGGGGACCGGCAAGACAACGTTGTGGCTACGTAATCTTGGAGTTGGATATTTTTAAGTCGCCCAAAGGCCTCCAACTAAGCTTCACGACTTCCCATGATTAAAACCGGGACCGACTGCTTAACGTTACCTCCGAATCACGGATATGCTCATTGTATCATGAAACCAGTGGTCACGTCAGCGGTAGTTATTTACCCTCGGTGATTGTTTTCAATCACCGAGTGCAACTGTGGATCAGAACAACAATTTGTGGATCACACAAAGTGTTGTCCCATGTTGGATTAAAATGCGCCGTAGTTGCTTACCCTCGGCGATTGTTTTGAATCACCGAGTGCATGGGCTATAACCGCCTCGCTCCCCATTTGATGCACCTTAAATTGGTTTAAATCGACACATTGTAAATCAATCCAGGAACGACCTGTTGTAAGTATCTGCTGTAGGTACTCATCAAGAAAGTTTTAACCAAAAAGGTAAGATCTTTTCAAAACAAATCAAACAACGGGGCTGTTTGTGAAATTATTTTTGTTTAAATATTCAAATTCGTCCAAAAGTAACGTTTGGGATCTTCCCGCTATCAAAATTTGACTTTCAAATGGAGCGGACAATAACAAACAAAAATATCTTAAGATATTATTCAATCGATGCAAACATTTCTCAACAACGTTCGTGTATTCATACAGTTATGAAGAAACCATAAAAACTACTGGAGCTGTGTTAAAACAAAATTTTGTTGAAAAAATTATTATTAAGAAGAAAAGTTTAAAACTTCGTTTTGACGTCAAGAGATTTTTAAGATTTCTCTATTTGCAATTTTATTTCATCAAAAGTGAGTTGGGCAATAGCTCTGTTGGTTAACCGTAGAGGCATACAAAATGAAACTTAAATTAGAAAATGTTTATTTCGTGACTATAAGCCATTATTACTCAAACATACTTAACTTACTCGTATTGTGATAACTGGCATAAAATTAGAGTAAGAAGATACGAAACAAGGCGGCCAAAACGAGGAATAGGGGCCAACTAGCAGACGTATCGCCTGATGGTAGGCGATTACCGCTGTCCATGGACACCCGCAACACCAGAGGCGCTAGTCTGTTGCAGGCCTTTTAAGAAGGAGTACGCTCTATAATTGAATGTTCAAAGGTCATATTGGCCCGGGACTACCTTAGGTGATATTTCATTCCATAGTTGTGCGATGCGAAAAATTTCCGGTAAAGCGCACAGTTGTGGAATGCCAGCCATCTAGAACTAAATAAAATTACAAAAAATGATATTGAAAAGCAAAAAAATGAGTAAATCCTAGCTATGGGGGGAAAATGCAAGCCAAGCAAGATATTCATAATGAAATAAAACCAGATTAAAGGCAGTAGCTGTAAGCTTTCCCAAGGATCTCATATTCTATGATGTACGTAATAATTTCAAGTTTTGTCTTTACTAAAAAATGACGCATAAGAAGTTTAGGTATTTTAATAAAACTTTACTAACACAGGAATGTGATATTGATCATGTAAAGTATTTTAAGTTTCTGAAGAGAAGACATGCAGAAGTAGCAAATTTGTTGCTGTGACACGACGTTACAATGTTGCTGGACGCACTCCACCGAAACCGCTCGACCGATTTTTTTTTCATTTTGTTGAATGGAATAGGCCCTCGTAAAACAACTTTTATTAAATTAATATATCGGACATCTAAAACACAACGCCATCTACTCCCATGCTAAGAAGAGCTCGTGTTAAGGGTACTAAAATAAATACACATATACTTTTTTTTGTAAATACATACATATTATACATAGAAAACACCTAAACTCCGACACAAACATTTGCAGATCATACAAGCATTCGGTCCGCCGCGGGAATCGAACCCGAGACCTCAAGCACAGTAGTCGCATACGCTGCTATTGTGCCACAGAGGCAGTTAAAATGCTATCCTTACTCAATTTTTGATAGCGTTATGTTGCGAAAACAAGGATTCTTTTTAATAAGACACAAACGAAGGTGCACGGGTCAACTACTAGGTACTAATATAAAAATATCACATTTTTTTTCTAATTGTATATATATATATATATTTCTAATAAGAATTCTCACGTATATAGATGAGTAGTTTCTCTGGTTACCGCAGTACCTTATATATGTTACTTAAACAGAACGCCTCAAACTTAAGGAGCAATGTGTTTCTCTGAGACGTATATTAATATGAACGTGGTTCTGATATATCATCTAATGCCTTTAAACGAATTCTTGTATTTAAAGATATTTAATCTGAATCTCCGAAACGGTTCCAACGATTTTTATGAACGAATTTTAGTAAGCGGGAGGTTAAGGGGGGGATAAGTTGACCTGGACTGGATTCATTTTTAGGGCGGGCTCGATCGGAGGCATACCACGTCTTCACAGAAAACCGGTGTGAAACAGCACCTGCGCTGTGTTTCACCGAGTGAATGTCCTCATTCACTCGGTGAAACACAGCGCTGGTTTCAGCGCGCAATCTGGTATCCTTACCGGAGGCCTATTTTTTTCTTTTTTTTACGTGATGGAATGCCTTTACGCACTTCGCTCCCCCTCGCGGGGACAGGGGGTTCGCTTCGTGTGGGACTCCTGACTGACTCGCCAGACTACCCACTAAACCACCACGGTGTGCCACTCTGCGCCTGACACGGGAGAGATCCGGGAACCGCTTTCTTACGTAATCCGGACCCCTCCCAGCAGCCTTACCGGAGGCCCATAATCCAACCCTTCCCCTCATTCCCCAAGGCCGGCAATGCACTTGTGATGCCTCTGGTGTTGCTGGTGGCCATGGACGGCAGTAATCGTTTACCATCAGGCGATACGTCTGCTCATTTGCCCCCTATGCCATGAAAACAAATACCGAGCAAAGTTAAGTCATCCAGGTACTTTGTAGAAATGAAAGAAGAAGCGTTCATTCCAAATTTAACTACATTTATTTATTGCTTAGAGTATTTTGCTTTAATGGTTCAATGTGTGTTGCGCTTTTCACATGCTTCACTACATTTTCATTTCTTTTCTTTATTTATTGAAAAATAAAGTCTTGGCTTTAAGGGCTCAAAAAATTATTCTATAATAATGTTTGCTAATATACTTAATATAGTAGATATTAAGTATATTAGCAAACATTATTGTAGAATTAATTTTTTTTTATTCATCTATCGGTAGTGGTATCATTTGTCTGATTACTTCAAAATACTAGAAAAAGGCTATCGAAGCTACCAAAGGAGAAAGAAAGAAGATGGCTTACCACGATTACCCATAGAAATAACTACGACGTTGAGGTTCCGGTACCCTCACACACGGGATAAGAAAAAAAACGGAATAATAAAATTATATTTTGAAATATAAACGAAATATATATACATGTATTTCTTAATGCGTGTTATATAGATTATTACTTTCATGTACTCCTCCGGTCTTATTAGGATGTGTACATTATTCAAAAAGCCAAGATCCGACTCAAAGCGAAAACCTTTTGAAGTAACTACATCATTTCATCTGTTCATTAACTTACTTAGCTTTTATCTCGGTATAAGTGTGTATATGTCGTTTCTTGTCGTTGTAACATCAGAGCGCCTGCGGGCTTTCAAAATAAAAACATGTCACAATTTCTGCCATCGCATGTAACGTTGCTATATGATTTTGTGCAGGCGTTTTTAAATTCATATTTCATTTGCCTTGGCGTGGTAGGAAAATTACTTCTACAGGATTTCAAAAATATATATTATTTTATATATTAAATGCAGTTACCTTGTTCATAGCATTATGTATATGTGCATAATGTTCACAAGCATAATGCAACATTAACCTGTTAAATTAATGATTGTACAAAAAGATTAAAGGTCAATACAAGTTATATAGGCAATTACAAGCCACTTATGTGCAAGAGTGGAGTGCGTTTCTTGTTTCAATGAGACACAAAGTGAAAACCTTCCGCTGCAGTCATGCAGCTTATTAAAAACAATAAATGTTATATGCAAGTCTCAAGGCAAATCGTATCATCTTTTTATCATTAGTCTAGTTGTTATAAACAACTATACTGTATGTGCCATGTTTACGTAACTTAATAAACAGTGTGTTAATAACAAAAACCTTTCCCGATTTATATCTACCCTAAAACTACATAAATTTACAAGCGCAAATTAGATAAATTTGCTTAAACAAACATCCCTTAGTCAACTACTAAGTATTTAATTAATAAACGTTCACCGCAGACCCTCGGGAGTAACAAAGAAAATATGGCAAAGAGGTCTTAGGGGCTGATTTTAATATAAGAGACTTTATTTACACACGTAGATTCTATTTGAAGTAGGTTTTTTAAAGAGAAGTCTGTTACTGAAGCACAGTATCATTTTTTATTTAATGTGTAAACATCTTTTGTTCCACTTTTATTGAAAGGCGATGGAAGTTAGTGGAAGGAACCCGATTTCACTTGACCAATGACTGTCTTCAGATGGTAGTTGAGATGTGTATTGACAAAGTTGGGGTATTAGCCTCCGGTATTAACACCCACCCACTTTCTTTAAGGCCGTGGTATCAGTTCGGTTGAGCCGGCCCATTCGTGCCGAAGCGTGGCCCACGGTGATAATGATTAGTGTGAGTTTTTTAATGGTTGTTAGACGAGTAAAAGAACTGCCGTTCTGCGAATACAAGAACAAAAGTATCTGTTCAAATAGCCTGTGTTAGAAGAACGCTCTTTTGTTCGTGAATTTTACGGTAACTAAGCACAAAGTTTCATTTCGATACAACAATTACAAGAAGGTTAAAATTTACTTTGTAGATTTATTTACACAGTTTCAAGTGACGCTTAAATCTTGTTAAAACGGTTTTCCATTTAATTTAATTCATAGGAATGAATCGATTCTGGACTAAATTAACCGTTGTTAGATTGCTTTCCAAATCGATATACATAATGTATATTCTTTGAAAACGAGGTCAAGGTCAGTTTGTTATCAGGCAGTACCTATGTAAGTTATGGTGTCATTTCACAGAATTATGTATGTGTAATAATTTCGGTAAAAATAGTTTCGATTTATTTTCATTTGGACCGTTTGAATTGAACAATATTTACCTGAATATTTATAGGTTTGCTATCCAGGTTTAAAGAGTATTTTTTATTTTTTGTGGCTGACATGGGTGATGGCCCTATTTAAACAGCAGGCTGCTTAGTGACAGGGCCTTGCTTCTCTATCGTTTAGAGGGGCTGGTTAGGAGCTTACAGGACATTTAAATATAAGCATTCCTTTAAGTTTAGTGGCATTGTAAATTGGCTCCTAGTTTGTATATGTATCTAAAGTTTTTTTTTGTATTTTGTCATCTTCCTTGCCTTTATACCAAGATTTGTGGTTGACTACTAGTTCAACGGGTTTTACCTGAATATCAGTTTTTACATAGAGGGACTGGCATCGGATCTCAGCTACCCTATATATATATATATAAAGTAGCAGTAGCTAACTAGCTAACTACGACAGCTACTGAGGGTAATCTGAATTCGAAGATTGAACTAGTTGTCAGTATATTTCAGGGCATTGACTTCCCAATAACGATTGCCATATTTATTTAATTTTTTAAATTGACTACAAAAACATCTTTAATTCGGTATTGCCAAATCTGTTTTTTAATATTCCATCTTCATATAAGTATATTTATTATTTATTCTACGTTTTTTTAATACTAATTAAAGTTGTAAGTAAATTACTTGATCACTTGTAATTACCTCGCACTTAATTTATCGTCGCTTTTAAGATATTATGTTACTAAGTATTCTGGATAGTAATACAAAAATTGTCATACTAAAGCTGACCTGGTGACTGACTTGAAGCTAGAAAGTAACTAGAACCTAGGGGTTCCTAAACCCCTCACATACATATAATACTAGGTTGGTGCAACTCTTACTGACTGTAGTGTCAAGTCAGGTAAGGTCTCGGGTTCGATTCCCGGGGCGGACCAAATGTTTGTATGAATTGCAAATTTTTTTTTCGGGGTTTCTGTGTTTTCCATATATAACATGTATGTATTTCCAAAAACAAAGTGTTTATGTATTTATATCAGTTGTCTAGTACCTATAACACAAGCTCTGTTTAGTTTGGGACTAGATGGCGTTGTGTGTAAGATGTCTGAAATATAAAATGCCTTTTACAACAAAATTTTGCGTCACAAGCTCCAAAACCCGTCTTTCAAGATTAGTAAATAAATAGAGTATATTTACATAATAATTTCACGTAGTTAGCAATACGAATCGGCGAGGTGTAGACGTCAGTAACATCGATATATCAGAACAACAATCGTTTGTAAATCCTCAGGTTTGTGTGCCGAACTGATTAGCTAGATCAGCCACACTAATCTTATTATATCTTCGAGTTCTAATAATAAACCTAACGTGATGCTGAGATCACCTCTCGGGAGATAATATTGACTGCAACATCTCAGTCAGTTAACTGTTTTTTAAAAATTAAATATCATTATTTGGTACAAGTTTTTGCGCGTTAAATAAGTAGTGGGTAAAACGGTCGCCACGCCGCTTTCTCCTACACTGAGTGTTGTTGTTGTCATAAATTGTTGTTCTGAGTCTGGTTCTTCTTTGTGTACGTTTCATGTAAGTTAATAAAATCCCCGCGAAACAAGTTGTTTTTTATAAATATGAATGCAGAAGTTTGATTCTGGTTCTATTTAGTAACTTCTTGATATGATATGATTTGATGACAAATGCTTTTTAGGGTATAGAGGTTAAACTAACAGAACAGTCACCGAATGGTAAGTTGGTATTGCTCAAAACATTTACAGCTCAAAGACACAAATGCGTCGAAAACCTTTAACACTCCTCTCCCTCCTAGAATCAGGGCACTAATTTAAACATTTGGGATATGGTAACTTAACTCCATTACGGTACCATAACTCGTGCTGGATTAATATCACAGTGTTATCACCAATGTACACTTAATTTATCATCCCATTTATGCAATTATGTGATTTTTCGTATTCTGGATGGTAAAACAAAAAAAAATATATACTAAACTGGTCTGGTGACGCTTTAAGCCAGACAGTTACTAGAACCTAGGGGTTCCTAAGCCCCTCAAGTACCAGTAGCACCAATCGAAAATATGATATTAGGTTGGTGCTACTGTTACTGCTTCTTCTCTTCTTACTTGTAAGTGCTCATAGCCCAGTTGCACTCGGTGATTAGAAACAATCACCAAGGGTAAGCAACGACGGCGCGGTCAGTATCTGGATGGGTGACCGTTGGTGGCATGTTACCATGAGCGTCTCCGAAGGTCACGTTAAGCAGTCGGCCCCGATTGTTATCATACGATAACAGTTGTGAAGCTTAGTTGGGGGCCTTCGGGCGGCTTAAAAACATCCAACGGCAAGATTACGTAGCCAAAATGTATTCTTGCCAGTCCCTAACCCGCACTTGGCCAGCGTGGGGACGTATGGCCTCAACCCTCTCCTGAGAGGAGACTCGGGTCCAGCAGTGGTACATTATGGGATGTTGATGATAATGAGTCTTACTGCTTCGGTGGCGCAAGTGGTAATGTAAGCGACTGCTATTCTGGGCGTCTTTCACGCCATGGGTATCGTAGGACGCGACCAAAAGCACAACCAACGTAGGACAACCAAACTACAAAGAGAAGGACAACTTGAAACCAACTCTATACAAATCTGTCTGACCAGAGTGGTATAGCAGGCCAAACCTCCTTGCTAAGGATAGGCCAATGTGCAGCAGTGGACTGTTAAAAACTGTTGCTAATGGCGTAAAAACATCATTCAATTTGTGAAAACTAAGGTGCCGCTTCTATAAAATCTTGATATCTTATATCCTATAGCCTTTCTTATTCATATGAATAGGTCCGTTAGACTTTTAGATAGACAGCCAACAACGCCATCCAACTTCAGTTTGACGAGTGTGTATGTAAGTGGGCTAACTACTCTAAAAAGTTTACTAACAAATATTAAAGAAAAGAAACCGGCTAAGCGCTAGTCAGACTCGCGCACCGAGTACCTAAACCTGTGGGTATATTATACGATGTAACTAAAAATTTATACTTTTCGCAATTTTTCCTCTATCTGTGCTATAAGACGTCGCTTCGTACCAAATGTCAAGATTCTGAGTTCACGGGAAGTATCCTGTAGTAACTTTGAGTTGCCTTAGAAGTTTGATTTTTTCAGAGTATTTGATATGAATTTCATGCTTGATACCTTCACGCGTTCCTAAGAAAAAGGATCTTAACAGACAGACAGACGGACAAAGCAATCCTAAAAGGGTTCCGTTTTTTTCATTTTGAGGTATGGAACCCCAAAAATATATAATAAAAACAAAAACTCGACTACTTAAAAATAATAAACTGAAAAGAGAAAAACAAGTATCACAATTTACACATGTATATATATTTACAGTAGTTAGTCAAACTAAATACTAAAGTATTTGGTGCCGCATGTGGTGGTGTGGTGTCAAACACAGTTTTAATAGTTCTATCTTTGCAAGCTCTACGTACCAAAGTACTATTTACCTGCCTGTTACCTTGGAACCCTCCTTCTAACAACGTCGGTTAAAAATAAGCAAGGAAATATTGTAACTATTAGTCTATACAATCGTTTTATACTCATAAACGTTGGTAGGATTAGATCCCACGACTAACATCATTGGAATCGAACACCCTAACAAAATTCTTCACTGAGATCCCCAGTTTATTTCTTAGGTAATAATTTTCCTGTATTTGTAAACTGTTTACAGTTAATTGTTTACTTCCGTCTTGAATGTAAACAAATTGACATATCGTGAGTTTATCTTCGACTCGCCGTAGAGGGCTATTAATAATCAGCGTTATATTTGAACGCATAAATTTCTAGAAGGCTTTGAATATTAATCTTTCGACAACGAGGTTGTGTTGGTACAGCATAAAGTCTATTTACTGTAGAAATTTACTTATTAATTGATATGATTTATGAGCAAGTAAATGTAATATATTGCTTTATTTTAAATCAGCAGTATATATTTGTTAGGTTTTTATGTACGGCATTGTATTTTTGTACCTAATCAAAAATTTAAAGAATCCCAATGACATGAAAACTTCCAATCGCTGTCGTATGCGCTATTCAATTCAATTCAAATTCATTCATTCAATTAAGACACTAAGTGACATTTGTGTTTGGTAAATTGAAGCTTCAGTTAAAAATCACAGATCGACACGATCGTCAGATATTATCAAGGAAAATTAGGTGGAAACACAAAAATATACTGCCCGCTTGTATCATTCTATAACTTCCAGTTTCCAAAATGCGTAAAGCTTTATGAGAGGAATAGTGGTACAGAAACTAATGGCCACTCTTTTTAAACATCATATATTCAGGTACAATAGTAGTATTTTATGAAAGGTATACAGTAAAATTCTTGTAACATTTTAAATGCTTTTGGTATATGATTTATTTTTATAGGAACGGTCAGAATATAAAATAATATTATTAGATATAGACATCACATCAAGAGCATTTGGCCAGATGGTGAACTAAGGGAGAAAACTATGTTGTCCTGCATATTTTCTTCCGTAGTCGTCTTTTACGTCGCCCATACCATGAATGGTGCTGGTGACGGTCTATTTTCTTATGCCGTCACTACACCAAGCCAAGTAAATAAACAAATAGGAACGTAGTAATAGTTATCTATGCTAAACAAAATTACTTAGTTATTTTTATTGTTACACCCAGTCAAAATAATCAAATATGCAGTTTCTTTAATAAAATCGTGACTTTGTGATACATCAAAGAGGAAGGTAACTGACTGACTAAGATACCCAGCGATCAACGCAGAACCGAAACCGCTTAACCTGCAACCCTGAAATTATGCGTGTAGGTTCTTTATATAACGTAAGTGAGTGCTGCGTAGTATATGCACATTAGTGCCTAAAGGGGTAAAATAGTGGATGAAAATATCTATTTCTGTGCCAGCGAAGCTGCGTGCAAAAGCAAGTATACAATTAAAAATATTTTAAAAAATCAAAATGAAATGGATTAAGTAATGTTACGTAGGCAGGTATCATAACAAATACAACACAATCAGATATTTTGGACCATAACTTAAAACCGCAAATGTTTATATTCAATTCATTCCCGAGACTGAATTCTTCATCCATTATTAATTAATTTATAACACTCAGACCTGTCCAACCATCTTTGTTTTGATGTAAAATGATATTGTTTAAAAGCTTGAATGTAATTTGTATAAAGAAATGAATGTTATGTGTAATCTCTTACCGAAAACAAAAGGAGTTTCATACGCACAGTGGAGTTCCATTGTTGTTGGTACGTACCTGAAACAATAAATGTAGAATTGTATAGGACATGTGGGTACTTCATTATATTGTATTATACGTATTGTATTAGAGATGGCATGCTACTATTGGCGATTTTAATTTGACGAATTTCACCGAGTGGCTGAGGATACCGGAGGCCTATAATCCAACCCTTCCCCTCATCTCCCTCCCCATCCCTTCAAGGCCGGCAATGCACTTGTAACGCCTCTGGTGTTACAGGTGTCCATGGGCGGCGGTAATCGCTTACCATCAGGCGATACGTCTGTTCGTTTGCCCCCTATTCAAAAAAAACATTGATGCTAAAAAAATATTAGGATAATTTGACATGTTTCTCAACGACTGATAAATAAGTCAGACCCTTGACAGTGCCAATAGTCATGCTCATCACAAAATTATTAGCCCTGTATCCGGACGGAACCATAGATTTCTGGCTAACCAACCAGGACTACAACTTCAGACATTCTACCCACTAAAGATATTTCAAAGCTTTTCAACAACCTCGAACCGATTATTGAATTACGCAACATGTTGATAATGATAATCGTTAATGAGACGCCAAATATGGAAACTAAAACTGTGTTAATGGTCTTAAACACTTACTCAGGGTTATCACTTAAAAACATTTCGAAATACACACGAGATCAACAAACCCGATTCTAATTATGAAACAGATTTTTTTAAAAACTAAGCAAGCTAGTTTTGTTAAATATATTTTGTTTGATTGGTAATGAAATACTCATTGAATTAAAAATAACAATGGTCGTTTATATTTTAATAATAACTAGCTACCCAGCCCTGTTTCGCATGCAAGTTTTTTTAAATTCTCGGATTTTGTCTTTTGTGATATGCATGTATTACACACATAAACTTTCCTCCTTACTTTAGCTATTGCTGAAAACCATATGTCTGTCAGTCTCAGGACCCATTTATTGAGGAAGACTACAAAACATTACGCTACAACCAGTAGGAACCAAACAATAATGATTAATTTTACAAACCCGGGCAAATTCTTTTAGAAACTGTCCAAGTTGCGCAAGTCAGCTAGTTTTATAATAAAGCTAGAGAAGTAACATATTTTACTAAAACTATTTTGATTTATCTAAACTTTGCCACTTTGTGGTGCCACCAAGTGCTGACATTACTGCGCTCGTTTGGTACACAAAGTTCCTTAAGTGATGTTGGGGAACATTATTCCATTACTTTATAAGATCAATTTTGACGAAACGTTTTTGGGAAAAACATCGCCGTCAAACACATTCTTCGTCATCCTCTCAAGTATTGAGATAACGAGATTGAGGTCTCCCATGGGTGTCGTAACAGGTGGCTATGGGACAAACTAATCAAGAGAACATCAGTGCAAGGAGAAGGAAGGCTTAAAACAAACCTTTCATCAATCCGTCTGGTCAGTGTAGTTTAGTAAGTCAAACCTTAGTTTTAGACTGTTAAAACCTGTTGATAATTATGTGTCTCTTGAAGCACATTTGTTATGTATAATGAATAATATTTTATAACTAGTACAGTTTATATCTATTTTAAAATTAGATGGCCGTGTATAAGATGTTCTAGAAGTATTTCTGAGACTGCATAGCTTTTTAAAACCGATATCGGCGTGGGATATTTTTGCTACACGAATCAAGTTGTATGTCATGTTATAGTGACACGAATTTGGTACTCCTCAAGCATTAACATAGGCCCTGGATGACATTTTCTTTACGGTCATTTTCATAAAAATGAGTTCTAGCTAGATCGATTTACCTCCTCCAACAGTTTCCGAGATTTAGATTATATGTACAACAATTGCTCGTTTAAAGGTATTACATATTACCTATATATGATGTTCTCCTAGCCGATTACAATCGCGGCGGCAAGTCTTAACGGAGACGAGCCAACTACGCAGAAGATATTATAGTGCGTAAGTCAGTGCGTAAACACAAGTGCACTCTCTGTTCCCTCACTCTCATAATCCGATGGGACGGTTAATCGACACGACTGGAGAAAAATCAGGCAGAGAATCGACATTATTACGCGCTTTACGAGGTACAAGGGTTCACAACTCAACTTCCAATGTCCGAGCTGTTATTAAGTATTTCTGTAAACAGAAATACTCAATAACGGTTTTGGCCTGACCCAGGATTCGAACCCGAGACCTCTTGATCGGTATTCGCATACGTCAACCGCTTGACCAACGAGGCAGTTACTTATATATATTATATACTGTCGGTTTACCGTTTTATACATAGCTACGTATACACACATACCCGTATCAATGTAAATTCACACATACTAATATTTAAAGTATTTAAACTAGCGTGAATGCTGGAGTGTGGCAGTGGCATTCTAGCTACAGTTTTTGTCAATGTATTTTAAACTTGTACGATGTTATTTAGTATTGAATTTCATAAAAGTACATTTTAGTATTTTAAGACTTATCATAGTTGACTTATTACGTGAATATTTTACAACTGTAACGAACTCAAGACGTGTGAAATGAATTTCTTGCTACATTTTCCACGTTCGCAATTTATTTTTATTATTTACTTTAAAACAATATACATCCTGTGTCTCGAAACTTTGCAAATATACATTTAACGGACACAAGGAACACCCAGACTCAGAAAAACAATTTCTGGACAACATAAAGTGTTCTCCCATGTGGCATTTGAACCCACAACACTTGGTGCGGTAGAAAGCGGCGTGACGACTGTATAAACCACTAGGCCCAACTGTGCAGCTAAATGAGGACGGTGACCACCATTCTTGGTTTCCACTCACACTTTTCATGAGGCAGGGTGGAGTCATTTTGGCAGTTAATGACTTGATAGTTAACTTCCTCAAAACCAGACTGACAAGACTGAAAACCAGTATACAGCGTTTATTACCTTGTAAGTGATGGTGACCTCTTAAATTTGGAACTAATATAAAACAACCACTTTAAAAATAATGGGCGGTTAGAGAACTTACATTCCACAGCAATAGCTATATATATTTTTTCTATGTGTGGAAACCCTCACCCGCGGTCCTAAAACCACACGGTGTGCCACTCTGCGCCTGAGAAGAGTGGGATCCGGGAACTGCTGTTATTGACACACCAGCGCCTGCCTACACTGAAGCGGGCACCGTCTGTGTCGGTGCGTGCAGCAGCGGATGTTCATGGCCACCGGGACCGACGTGTTCATGAGGTACTCTCTCCGAGGCACATTAAAACTTAGTAATAATCTATAGGAATAAATTAGAGAGTCTATTTGTAACACTAAAATACCGAATTTATATTCAACGTAGCTCCAGTTAAAAATTTAAACTATTCTTTATTTATAGACGCGCTTCTAGCCAGCATAACTTTTTATACAAATTGTTAAATAAAATCAATCTAGTATCAAAACTTGTATAGCACCATAGCCGACAAGGCTTCGAGTTAACACTGTATGTTTACCACTCGTCCCACGTACAACTTTCTAACATAGTTTTGCACGCTTACACCCCTGGGTATAAACGGGCTGTCACGTTTAAAACAGTTGTAGCAAAATATGTTTTTTGTACAAGATGTTATAGAAAAAACAATAATTGTTGATGTAAAAGTCCGACAAAGGCAAATCCTGACAATTGACAGGTAAATTTGGTTTATGATAATTGAATGTATACATTTGACTGCCTCGATGGCGCAGTGGTAGCGTACGCGACTGCTGTCCATGAGGTTTCGGGTTCGGATCCTGGGTCGGACCAAATGTTTGTATGATCTGCAAATATTTGTTTCGGAGGTTGGGTGTTTTCTATGTATAATATGTATGTATTTACAACAAAAAAGTATGTATATATATGTAATAATATCAGTTGTCTAGTATCCATAGTACAAGCTCTGCTTAGTTTGGGACTAGATGGCGTTGTGTGTTAAAATGTCTGAAAATATTTATTTATTTATATTTATAAATTGTTCTCTGAAATAGAATCGATAAATAACTCGATGCATGATTGATTGAGGCATCGAAAACATAACAACAAAGAGGATTCATTTACAACTATAATATGTTGATTATTACAATAAAATGTATGACTATAGTGTAAATTGATATGTACATACGTGACACGTAAGTATATATACTTAATTATGAGTACATGTTGATGGGCGTACCCAGGTTCTGGGCCATCAAATCTAGTTTTTATAATACATTAGCTGAGCTGAGCGGTGTTCTCCGCTCTTATACTTATTGCCGTGAGTTACGCAACAGGGCGAAGCCAGTCTAAAAAAATTGGGCTAATGATGTACTTTAGACTAAGTTACTTCTTACATCATATGCTATGAAAGTTCCGTCAAAACAGTTCCAGCCTTTTAAGAGATTAGCCGAAACAAACAGGCAGACAGATTTTTACAAGTTCTATATTGTATTCCAAATGTCAAAAAGTTACTTTAACCATAAAAGAAGATAGTTAGTAGGGACGTAACCAAACCCCTTAAGCTGCCCTACCTGCCCCTCCTCAGTATGCCCATGTACATGATAATGAAACTATTTATTACTTAACATAATTATACAACCTATGTACGCATATATAACTAGATTTGTACACCACCCTAAAGTTGACTGGTAGAGAATGCCGTGGGCGTAATATCCGTATATATACAGAAGTGCTTAAAGTTATAAATAATATTTCTGTTTTTGTGATATTATCCGAAAAACCTGCGATATTTCATCACTTTTTTTATAAACCCTTATGACATAAAATAGGTAAACTACATTTGACCCTTTTCAGTTCATTTGACACGTGTCGGTAACGACATCACGTAAGCCATAGGGCTTCCGATCGCTTGATATGGATGATGAAAACACCATTCAATAGTGAAAAAATTTTTTTTGTATATTGTACCGCATTTTTTCCATATTTCATCATTATAATATATTGCTTTGTGATATACTACATAAATTAAATTAGTAATTATACTTATAATTACATATTAATGTATTTAATAAAAAAATCTGTTCAGTTTTTTGATGAGAAAAAGCTAATTACTAAGCTGCAAGAAAAAACCCTAAATATTACAATCATTTAATTTAGTTGACCCACAAATCTCGCATATATCACGAAGTTATCGTTTGCGTTTCTCAAAAGGAAATTTTCTTTCCATAGTTTCATCATCTCTCGTTGATACTCAGCTCCTATTGACAGGTGACGGGTAAGATAGCTTTAAAGATAGAGAGACCCGAGACCGGTGACACCCAAGTGGGGCCTGGAGGCGTCGTCTTGGGCGGGCGACTCTTACTCGGTAAGAGGCGCGTCAGTGACCTGCCCCGGGGTGAGTCAGGTTACACCGGGATGTACGGCACGGTAGGGCAGGGGGAAATCGCTCCTACTTTCCTGGAGCTCCTCCCGAGTGCCTAGGTAGGCCACCGCGGGGTTTAGTGTGTAGACCGACTCGTCGAGAGCTACACGCCATTCGTGTTCCCCCCCGAAGGGTTTAGTATGATAGCTATACGTATTCGATTCCTGTCAATAGCAATTACAATTTCATGCTCAAAACATTTACTAAAATTGAAAACCAAAGCAGTAGTTTTTCTTCCCCCTTTTGCAAGATATTTAATCAGAACACAAGTGCATGTTCTAGATGCTATCTTTAGACGGCTCGCGCCACTTGAGTCTACAGTTGGATAATCTGGGCTGAAGTACCATCAATACCAAGTCCTAACAGTCTAGTACATCTTTCGCTTTACTTTTTAAAATAGACTGGAATTTTATTTTACACGTGTCTTTTTATTATTTCAGCTCTTCTGTTTATTCTTAAGAAGACATATTTGGGTTATGTTTATTGTAACTGAAAAAATAATTGGTTCGAATTCATCACCGATTTTAATTAAGTTAATCGATCATTCAAACACGATTTGACATCTCTGGTAATTTTCTTTTCCACAAGTTTAATACGATAATATGAAATTGTTTAATTGTAGCCTTTTCAGTACTTTTGTATTTCTTTATGTTTTATAAATCTTCAGTTCCGCTACATTATATTTGTTTTGGCGTTTGGGTGTTTTCTATGTATAAATGTATGTATTTACAAAAAAGTATATAAGTATCCATAGTACCCATAGTACAAACTCAACTTAGTTTGGGACTAGATGGCATTGTGTGTTAAAATGTCTGAACATATTTATTTATTTATTATGATGAATTTTAATTAATATTATACTCGTATGCTTCATTACTTTGTTTTACCTTTACAGACAGACTTGTTATTCAAATGTGAATATTATCGAACAAGGAGTGGATATTCAAGTATCTCCCGATCATCAATATATACGAAAATATTGTCGGCTCTTAGACGCACGCGCCCGCTCACATCTATTGCCCTCAGTTGACTGATCTGTGTAACAGTTGCGTGTGTACTTGAGAAGACATAATACTTCTCATTCATTCACAGGTAGTACAATGGTGGTGAATGAATGAATTCGATACTGAGCGAACAGACGCATACACTACACATATGATTTCTGTTTTGAGACAACACATAAAGCACTACATAGTTGAGGATCTCTTCCTTTCTTTGAAGTAGTTTATAAAAAACCTTTAAAACGTTTAAAAATGTATTTAAATGTATTCATTATTTCAAAATAAACGTCGATGTACCGCTATCATCCGTTATTTGATACTAGCATTATTTAAAATTCCACAGAAAAAACTTCGTAACTTTAACTTAATGTAAAGCTTACATACCTAAACATTCAAACCAAATGCAATAACTAAAGAACAATTTCTCATATCTTCTTTAAATTATGATTCATGAGTTTCGTAAACTCAAACATTGTAAGTAAATGATTGAACGGATTTAGATAAAACTTTACAGTACTATAGCTTGTAAATCAGAATAACGCATGGCTACAATTCACCGTGGTAACAGATATATACGTGAGCGGAGCTGCAACCAAAGTATCACAGTACCGTGGTACGAATGGGCCGGCTCGACCGGAGTGATACCACGGTCTCATAGAAAACCGGTGTGAAACAATGCTTGCGCTGTGGTTATCCGAATGAAGGCGGATATCAGAGACCCATACCCCAAACCCCCTGTTAGTCCCCTAAATGCCTGGCAACGCACTGGTGATGCCTCCGGTGGTCGTCTGGTTGCAGACGCATCGCCTGATCGTAATCGCTTACCATCATGCGAGGCGTCCGCTCGTTTGCTTTCTATTCCATAAAAATATATATATATATGGGAAAGTGGGTATGTTTGTAACTCTTTCACGGAAAAACCACTGACGAAGAATGATTATCAGTATGCCATTTATGTTTGTAGAACGATAATTTGTTTAGGGGACCTGATCATTTGCTATCTCAAACAAGGATTATCCTGTTTCTTGGTGGTAATTTAACGAAGTTTTGTGGTATTTTATAAAGATATTTGATAAAGAGTAATTTGTCAAATATACCTTCGGGCCAAACGAGTACTTAATATTCCAAGAAAATAAATAGATCACAATTTTTATCAAAAACAATATTTATTTTTTTATAGGTACTCCACAACTACACAATGCTGCGCATAAACTTCAATCATAAGAAACAGTTTATTTACTCATAAATTTCTCCTAAAACATAAAGTAAAATACAATATTACATGTACTTTGATAAAATTTCATGTTCGCGACAGATTGTTTGATCTTTAAAGACATAATGTAAAAATTAATATTAAAGGCCATGTTTTTATTTATATTTTAATCTGTGAGCATTTTTAACCGACTTAAAAGCGAGGACGTAAAGCGAGAAGTACCAGCTTTAAAATAAAAATCACCAGAATCACCAAAATCAGTTCACCCACACGAATGTTCTATGGTAACAAAATAAAAAATACAGTGGAATTGCTAACTTCCTTGTATTTTGAAGTCTGGTACAAAAAACAATTATTTATTATACTTCCGTAAAATATACCTGTTCTCACGTTCTAATACAAAAAACTTCCATAATCGTGTCATGGTAGATGATATTCATAATGAATAAGTATGCTAGATAATACCTTACACTTATATTCTCATTATATACAACTTGCAGTTATCACATTATATGTGTGATGCCAATTTAATACTATATATTAGACTTTGTAGACAAGAATGTCATTATAGGATAATTAGATTGTAGTTTTTTGTTCTAGGTACGAAGATTCATTTTTACAATTCAAGAGGCAAGGTTGCACACCTTACAAAATATTAGGTGACTGTAGAGTCAAAAGTTGCAGAATTTGTGCCGAAACATGGCCCACATAATCATTATATCAAAAACCTTATTTAGTTAACTGGGCACAGACTAACATAGCTCTTTCATGCCCTAAGACCATGAAAACTGATGCCAAAAATCCCAACATTATTTTATCTAATTTTAAAACATTATTTGGCGTTTACTTTCAGAACGTACCATCACATCAAAGTGTCAACCTTCAGGCTAAAGGGTATGTGATTAAAGGGCAGGAATTCATATTTGATGTTATAAAAATGTAGAATTCAGCTCGTGGGTGGTAATGTGTATACAGTAAACCTTTAACCTTAAACTACCCTAAGTAGAATACCCAAGTATATTACATACTTGTAATCATTATTTCTTATTCTTATTTTTTGTAATCATAATACATGATGTAAATGCCTTTTTAAGCGCGACTTCATGAAATCAGTTAGAAACATAAAAGCGAAAAAGATAACAAAACGAATTTAGTATTTTTTCGCTTTTATTAATTGACCAATTATTGTTTTTAATGTGTTATGTGTTTTTTCTACTATATTGGAGTGAGTTCGTTAAAAAGAACGGAAGTATGCAAAGAGAAGACCCGGAAGCGTGAGCGGCTCTCCCACGGTAAATGATACGTGCTTATATCATAATGTCGGGGAAAATTCATTAAACCATAATATGAAAACAATATCGATTATAACAGCGTTTTGTCAACGACAAACTTTTGTAACAGATACTAGATGTTGGTATAAGTAATGTAAGTATTGATAAAAGTGGGGATATTACCGAAAACAAAAGATTTGTCACACAATACTGCTTTACCTCATTTCCGATACACACTTTATTTGGCGTCGAGTGTCTGTGGCTAATGTTGAGACAACACTTCACTGTCCTTTGTGTGGTGTTAGGACAAGTCAGATTCAATTTCAACAGTTGGATAAGACACTAATAATAATTTTGTTTTGTGGGCAGAATGGACGTAGGCTTAGAGTATTATAACCGATAGTGGTGTAGTTTATAAAAGAAACTAGCTGCAAGTCAGCTAGTTTTCTTTGAACTTCGTATCGCCATATCTTTCGTAAACATTTACAAAATTTCTGAAAAACTTGTTGTTAGTAGTTATGTTCGCCTCAGTTTTCCACAGTGTAGTTATGGACAAAAAATAAATATTTTTTCTCGTTAAATTTTGATTTCCTTTTATACAAACTTTATCCTAACAGTAATAAACTTATAGAAAAAAGAATTATCCAGTTTTGTGCAGTCGATCGGAAGTTAGGCGCGTACATACATTTCGGAGGATCATTTTTATTCATATAGTCTAGCATTTGTTAGCGCCTCAGCTGGTGTACATGTAAGTTGTTACAGTGATTCTTGGACGTAGGAATGAGACTTTCGTAAGTGGTAGTAATATTATGTAAAAACTAAGTTTTGCCAGCGGCTCCACCCGCGTAAGTGTATGTCAATTTGATTCTTTAAGCTGATGTAACGTTTTTATTTATTAACCGATTGAAACCTAATAAATACCTAATGTTTATCAACAACCCGTAATCTCCCACTGCTGGGCTCGGGTCTCCTCTCAGTCAAATCACTTCTAAGACTCGGATACAAACATGTAAATACCGTATCTGTCTTAAGTTTCCTGGTGAACCCCTATTTTGAAGCCCAGGTTAGATAATTAGATCAGGTGTTACTTTGCCTTTAAGAGATTGAGGAATGGAAATTAAAGGGAGTCGATTGAATTTAATCAAAAGCTTGATACTTAAATAAAAATATATTTCCTTAATACAATTAGAATGAAACTTATCACTTTTTACCCGACTGCAAAGGAAGGAGGGTTATGTTTTTAGAGTGTACGTATGTATATTTCTTAAATGACTTGTCGTATGTTTATGTGAGTGGTGTCAATAGATTCATCTTTATCGGGTGAGTGACACTGGGGGCATCAAAATAAGAAAAAAAACAAAATCAAAATTTGGAGCCAAAAAGTAATCTCAAAAAAAAATGTTTTCAAAATACATCGAGAGTAGTATCATTTTTTTTAACGGTGATTACGAAGATATATATATCTTATATGTTTTATATATGATATTGACACAGTCGGGTTTTATTTTTTAATAACTCATTACTACTTATTCTAACCCTTTCATAGATTGTAAAATGGAGATTTATAAAACTAATACAACGTATAAACGTAAAGCGGTTATCGAATCTTCACGGTAATATTATCCGTCACGCCTCTCGCAGCCACTACACATAAACGTTATCGCCATACTCTAAAATGCTCGAGGTATTGCATTATTTTTTAAGTCCACACAAGAATGTTAAATACTGTGTGGAAGTGTTAAATACTATATTTTAAGGCACTGGAATAGGGGCCAAACAAGCAGTCGTATTGTTTGATAGTAAGCGATTACCGCCACCCGTGGACACCCACAACACTAGAGGCGTCACAAATGCGTTGGAATACTCACTCACTCGATGAGACACAGGTCAGGCGCTATTTCACACCGGTTTTCTGTGAGGCCGTGGTATTACTCCACTCGAGACGGCACGTTCGTACCGAAGCGTGGCTCTCTCGAAATTATTACATTAGTAAACAGAATATTATTACATTATTAATTATCACAGAATATAAGTATATTTGTTAAAACTGTTTTCTAACAGGTTTAGTAGCGAACCCACGCTACTTCATTTGGGCTACTTTTTAATCATGTTCAGCTCTAAGAATTGTAACTATTGTATCTTAGGCACGCCAACAGAACACATAGTCAAAGAAGTCGATGATCAAATCAAAATCAAAATCAAAAATGTTTATTGACACTGCAAATCAGTTAGATAGTTTCGGAGTTCATCATGAGCAACAATGTGGCACTAGAATTTTATGTAATCTATAAATTTTGAAGACACTTTTTAGTGTTATACATTAGCCTCTCCTCTCCAGAAAGGAAGTTTTGGCCTACTGTACGCTGACTAGTCGTTTATTTTAAGATTTCATTCTCTTTACAGCACTGCTGTCTAGTGTACATTGCTGTATTAATAGCCACTGCAGGTATATTGCATTGTTATGTTTTTGAGAGAGGCTATAAGAAGCCATCACGCTATTCACGAATAGGATCCGAATATCAACGAAAAATGTTGTAAAAACGGGGGATATATATACCTTTAGAGAGACACAGAGCTGTATTTTATAACATTGACATTTAATATCTCAACAGGTTTATATTGATCTACCAACTCTCCGAGGGATATCGGCAGACCAAAAAGAATGCGACCGGTTTTAAGTAGATGTTAACTGGCCTCACCAGTGATTCACCTGAATGACCTTCGTACAAAGTTTGGGTGTTTATAAAAACGATTAGTTGTTTTTAGCAGTTTATAGACTATATTTCACTTATAAATACCGTGGTATGATGTTGTGTAGACTGTAATATTCAACAAGTATAATTTTTTTAAGTGGAAACTTCTTTAGGCGCATTGAAAACTTTTTGGTTGAAAAAAATAATTGAACTCGCGGCGTCGTCACCGCTTTCCGTGATATTTTTTTTTACTTCTTTTTATAGAACATTTTACTTAAAGAGCAAAGAGGTTCATTTCAGGTGAGCTTAAACAACTGTTTGTTTATAGTTTAAAGTTTTCACTTTCATCGGCAATCTCCTGACTGCATTTTTTTGAAATGTAAAACACGTCACCCGAAGATAATGCCGAAGATTTTGTACTCATTATTTCTACAAAATAATATCATTTTTTTTCCTTAAGCGGACTTGTTCTTTTAGAGGATCACTTGTGCTGAATATAAGGACAGTATTGAACTAGTCAAGAGTAACCGCATCACTGTCACAGTGACTCACAATCCATTAATTTATGAAATAATGTTTTATATCGCCAGGTAGTTGTAAAAATTATTTTTTCTACAACAGGGATTCTGCATTAAAAAAAATCTCATTTTATAAAGACTATAATTTATACAAAATTCGATATAGATATGTGAATATGAAATCAATAGAATATTTTTTTAATGCCTATTGTGCAATTTTTAACAATTGCACAGCTATAAATTTCTCTATTTCTTCTCTCGATAGCACATAGTCATTTTTTGTATTTAAATCGTCTATCTGAGGTGGTTTTGTGGGATATGTGATCCCTTCTTGGATAAATTAAATGAAAAAGCAGACCCCAAAAGGGCCTCTTTTTAAAATAACCTTTTTGAACAGGCTTCAAAGACTTTTCCTCGGTGGTAAGCCTTGTTCCTTCACATCGCTTTGTTTAGCGGTTTAGCCAAAAGTGCTCTATAGCATTTTATACCGTTGTACAACAATTTAAAAATGTAAGCACATATACATATAAACATGCAAGTGTTGATAACGGGAGTAGTAATTACTCACCATATAAACCATCTGCTTGTTGCCCCTTACCAATTTAAAAGTTACCTAAGGTTAAAACCGTCTTCGGAAGTCCATTCTCATTTAAGCCGTACCTACCCTTTTCCCTTAATTAAATAATACACACTATAATTACAAAACCTCTAGTTTTAATTATTCGGCTATTAATCCAGCTGACATCACGACATTGGTCCGATATTTGCTTCCGTCTGACCGGTGACCTTGACCCCGCAGTAAGCCTCTCACGACCTTCAAAGGCTTCGGCATTTCAAACTTATTTCACGTGGTATTAGGATTATAACGGTAAAATATTGGCTGATAACTACTACTTATTTTAGTATCAATCCTTTTCTTTTAGCGATTTAATAATAATTAAAAAGTAATTTAAAATTAATTTAAAAATACTTACGTTTGAGATTCACTAGTAAATGATTGAATTGAACTTCTAGAATGATGAAGTTCAAAAATAAATTTGCCGGTAACTGTCATAGAATGTATCCATAAAAATATAATAACTTCAAAAGTAACTGTCTGTGTAACTTACGCTTTCACGGCTAAACCGTTGAACCGATAAGGATGAATTTTGGTGTAGAGACAGACAATCATCGTGATAACCGACATGACGACGGAGTCAAAAGCAAAAGCAAGTTATGAATAAATTTTAAAGAAATTGTAATTTCTTGCTTTAATTTACACGAAAAATAACTGATAACATTATTTGGCAAGTTATACCATACCATACTATATTATTAGCTGTTTTTATGCAACTACGCCATAGTTTCAAAGAAACCCTAATAATGTTGGCAGTGACACCTCTGCTGTTGCGGTCCATGGGCGGCGGTAATCGCTTAACGTCGTTCGATCCGTCTTCTCGCTTAGGGGGCAAACGAACAGACGACAGAAGCACTCTATCCCATAAAAAAATACACTTTGTATGCATGTCCCACCATAGCTCCTAAAGTACTGAACCGATTCTGTATAAATTCTGTATAAATATTACCTAAAATTTTGAGGTAAACTTGTTATAGTTTCTTAAACTTTTTACTAACACTTTATTTTCAGTTTTGGACTTTGTGGACTTCTATAGCCTAGATTACTAGGTATAATATAACAAAAGGATCAAAAAACACCAGTTTTGATATGATTCTTTGGTACTGTTCCGTTTTAGCCGCTATATTTAAAATGAAAGATGATTGTGGCTGCCTGTTATACAAGCGGTTTTTTGTACCCTTTAAATACTTAATTTAAGTTATTCGAACTGACTCCAGTATAATTTATTTTGAGTCTGTATATTTGAGGTGTTTTAGCCACAAAGCTTAAATAAATAACAAGGTAAGGTCCCTCAAAGTCGCGTGTTCGCACCAATAAGCTGTTGCCTGAATATTTATTTATTTCGGTCACACAATTGCGACCCTCAGCGGTCAAATGTTTTTGCTGGCATCACGCACGCACAAATACACACTCTGGATTTTACTCTGTATTTATAACATTTCAAAACTACCCATATTATAAACATGTATGTAAAAACTGCTACAGAATCAGAATTTTTAATGCTGTTATCGAAGAAATAGGTTCCAAGAATTACGTAGTTGTCAAATTTTAACCCTAAGTCATTGAATTTTAGTGTTATTTTTAATACTGCTACGTTATGACAGGTACTAGGATTCGCTAGTTGTCAAATTTCGACCTTATAATATTAGGATTTAGTATTATTTCAACTGAAATTATATACAATTAACGAACCACGATGCAGTCAACATTTAGATTCCATATAAAAAGAACATTTCTTTATTAAAAATAGACACGGCAGTTCCCGCATTAGGAATACACTGCCTGTGTGAGTGAGGATACCGGGAGTTTATACCCCAGAAGCATCTCAATTAGCCGCTAAAGTGATCACCATGCCGTTTTGTTTCATTATCTGAATCTGCAAAAGACAATTCTAATTGGAGTATGGTGGCCTCTCGGATTCTGCTTATGCTTTCCATCAGGCAGAGTAGATTCACGTCAGACGGCGTGAAGAATGTAGACTTATATATATATTACTGATATATTTATTTATTATATATACTATACTTATGGTATTCAAGAGGCGCTCATAGCCCAGTTGCACTCGGTGATTAGCAACAATCATCGAGGGTAAGCAACGATGGCGCGGTCAGTACCTGGATGGGTGACCGCTGGTGGCATGTTACCATGAGCGTCTCCGTGATTCGGAGGTCACGTTAAGCAGTCGGTCCCGGTTGTTATCATACGATAACAGTCGTGAAGCTTAGTTGGAGGCCTTCGGGCAGCTTAAAAACATCCAACGGCAAGATTTACGTAGCCACAACGTATTCTTGCCAGTCCCCAACCCGCACTTGGCCAGCGTGGGGACGTATGGCCTTAACCCTCTCCTGAGAGGAGACCCGAGCCCAGCAGTGGGACATTATGGATTGTTATTTATTTATTTATGGTATTCTTACAGCCATTACCCTAATAACCCGGTATTAGTTGGGAAGTCATGTTAAATCGTAAATTATTACCGTAACACAATAAACTGAGTTATTCGTTTCTCGGCTATTACTATCAGTGACTGCCAAATAGTAAGTTGTTTTAACCAAACTAGTTATTAGCAACACAATTATCTTCTTAACATTCCATGCGAAGCGCTCCGTAACAGAAGTAAATGGGACTTGACCAATATAATAAAATGATGTGACTGTTATTTCTTTTTTCATAAATGAGCCTGCCAAAGTGACTCTACTCTGCCTGAATAACCATTGCGAATGTAACAATGTAGCATGGTTACCCATACTATGGCGGAATGGAGATACGTCTGCATCATTAGGATTCCGTTCTCGAACTCCCCAACGAAACACGACAGCACGAATGCTGTCATTTTAGTTGGATCTTCTGCGAACCATACCCGTCAAGCTGGCCCGTACGTGCTGAAATCAGCGTGCATCTACTAGCTTTCATGGAGAGAAATTTCTCTTCCACGTATTTCTAAGTACATATAATATTGCCTCTGTGCTCTTCACTATTCTCTATTCACTCTAAAGGTTCGCTAAAAGAAAACTTAATATGTCAATCTACCGCCGTCTAATGATGAAGAAAGGTCTCCTGCAAGGCGGAGGAATCGTCAGTTCATCGCAGGGCGCCTTATATTACGTTAATTTTTTTGTTTTAGAAGAAAAGTTAAGTTTAGGTCAAGCTCGCATTTGTCCTTGTAATTTTCTTGCCACTTAATTAGCCTCATTATGTGTACAACAAAGAAAAACTAAAAATGAAATGGTGTTATCGAACTATTAAATTTTAAGAGGCCCCGGATTCATCCCATTTGAAATACCGAACAAACATTTCGACACAATACCGCCAAAAATATCTGTACTTTCTCAATAGTTCGTATTATGTGCTACATAATAATAACTCAATATCCTGCTTTTTACGACCCATTTCAAATACATTACTTCACCCGGCTAAATTAAGAACACATTTCACAAAGCTGCGTCTCACTGATCTAAGGTATATGTTAAACAGTCGTCTTATACTCGCACAGATAACCTAGAGATACACTTCTGACTTTTGACGTCTCTGTTTGTTACAATAATAATATTTTTGGTTTATAGCAATACAGATTTACGGTTCTTGGATTTGCAAATAATAAATCCACAATTTGTTTTACAACTTTCATGTGACGGTCAGTATATAGCTTGACTGTTCGGATAGCGTAGATGTTTCCGTTCACTACTTCTCTTGCCACTGATTGTTCCGGGGTCATCTCCCACATGGGAAACAGTTTGTGTGGTTCGCAAACTGTTGTCCTAAGCATGGGTTTTTTGTATACGGTTCATGAATGTTTTTATAGTCTCCCATTAAACAGTATATATTCCTAGTGCAGTAGTTACGTATAAAAAAGAAGAAAGGGTTACTAGATTTTTTTATGGAATAGGGGTCAAACGATCAGACGTATCGCCTGATGGTAAGCGATTTCAGACGCCTATGGACACCAGCAACACCAGAGTCGTCAAAAGGCTTTTGGTGTATGAGAGATGGATGGGGAGAGAGGTTGGTGTATGTACTCACTCGGTGAAACACAGCGCAGGTGCTGTTTCACACTGGTTTTCTGAGGCCGTGGTATCAATCCCGTCGAGCCGGCCCATGCATGCCGAAGTGTGGCTCTCTCACGATGCGCACAAAGAACACCCATACAGAATAACAATTTGTAGATCACACAAATTGTTGTCCTATACGGGGAAACTACAACACGTATCGTGCTGGGAAGCAGAAAAACTCGCTTTCTAAAATAACCTACAACTCTCAAATCGTCAGTCGACTCTTTTTTACTTATTGTCAAGTCGCAATATATTAAATATCTAATTAATCACATAGTGTGTGTTATCTTTTTAAGAGATAAACAAGAAATGATGTAATAAGTTGTTGTTAGACGTTTTAATTAACTTGTTATGAGTAAACATACCTAACAAAAACAGTCATCTCAATAATATATTGCACACACTTATATTAAACTGATATAAAATATTTTATTTTTTATTATTATTTATTTAAAACTACATGCTCTTATGTACATAATTAATGCTCTAGGCATTCTCTACCAGTCAATCTTTGGTGGGTGTGGAGATACACGAAGGTAGGTGCAATGAATTTGAATTCAAAATAATTTATCCAATTAAGGCTCTAAGTGACATTAATGGACGTTAAATTGAAGCTACAGTTAAAATTCATAGAATAACACAAACAGACGCCACAGCATGTACTAGATACATTTCAAGGTAAATTAGGTGTGTGGCGACTACCACATACAGCGGCAATAAAAACATATGACAACGCCATCTACCGAAGATACACTGAAATACGGAGTAGCTTTGCGTACGAAAAAGCTATCAATCCTGCATTGCGCAATAAAGTTCTCGCGCCGGTTAACATTTATACAACTTGCCAACACCAACCGTTGGACAGTGGCCCGCCAGGCATGATCACCTCCCTTTGTGATGGAGGGATATTAACCCGTTCCTCCATAAGGCGTAAACACCAAAATCAATTGCCCGCTTGTGTCGACCTATAACTTCCAGTTTACAAATTGCGTAAAGTCTTAAGAGAAGAATACTAGCAAAGGAACTCACGGCCACTCTTTTTAAAATTCACACATTCAAGATTAAAAGTATTAGTGTTACGAGGCGTTATAGTTGAATGATGAAATTAATTTAAATTGTGATCGCGAAACTGATAAGATTAAAAATTTTATTCAATGATTCGACACTCTGAATTCAATAAACTGTATTAAAAGAAATCAACATTGCTTTAGTACAATATGATTTGTTAATCAATCTGATATATGATACCTCTATTCAACCCGTGGGTGTCGTAAGAGACAAATAAGGGAGCATTTACGCAGCCGTGGAACCGATAACTGTTGGGGTAAACGGGTTCTTAAGTGGACTGTGATAGACATATATTCTATATAGATAGAGAATCATATGATGATGAAAGAGGAAGAAAACTTGACACACATCCTACTCGTTCGACCAGCGTAATACAGTGCGGTGGTATATTGGAACAAAACCTTCTTTCTAAGGCCCATATCCGACAGTGGATAATAAAGCGTCGTTGATGATAATGATGTTTTTAAGAATTATTTTATCACCAGCCGAGCCCCGCGGTGTTATCCGCGGTACGACAGGAAACGCAGGCGACGACGCGGTGCGGAGCTAGTCTTAAAAAGGAGCCTAAGTTACTGCTTATATCATCAGCTACCTATCAGTGAAGTCCCTTCAAAATTGGTAAAGCTGTTCCAGAGATTATCCGGAACAAACACAACAAATGTACAAAACGTTATTTTGGTACATGTATCGTGAATAATATAATTTAGTAAAAAGTGGTATCGTGAATAATATAATTTAGTAAAAAGTGGTTTTTTAATGTTACAAACAGACACTCCAATTTTATTTATTTGTATAGATTGATTTAAAGATTACCCCTTCGTCTGCGTTATTGCAAATCACTGTTGAAGAACAGATCATCTTAACCGCTTTTTCTACACTTTTCCTATCACCCGGACCTTCCTAAGCCTTTGACTTTAGTCTTTCTTTGGAATTCCAAGATCGTACTCAAATAGGTCGTCGATACCTCCACATGCTTAAGCAAAATCTAAAAGAGACATTACATATAACGACATTTAGTTAAAACGCCGTGGCGACAAACTTCATTATCAAGATTAGCGACGCCAGCAAAAATATACGTGCAGCTATTTCGGTAAATAGTATTAAATTATTGCTACATAAACTAAAATGTGTTAACTAATGACAAGTCATTAGAAGCAAAATGGCTTATCTTGAACGTGACCGTTATTTGGTTTATAAGCAACTTTATATTACAAGAATTCTAAATCGTCATAACAATCATGTTGATCGGCACGAGCGGAGTGAAACCAGAGCCTCATAGAAAATCGTTAAGGAGTTCCACTGCTAACGGATTAAGAATTTGGAATTCCAACCTCTACGAGGTTTAACTTCGATCTATTATTAAATACTTTAATAATCAGAAAAACTCAATTATACTTTTGTCCCGACCCGGGATTCGAACCCGAGACCTCTTTTTTGGTAGTCGCTTTCATCAACTGCTTTACCAATGAGGCATGTACTGTGTATACTGTGTACATATATATATATATATATATATATATATATATATATATATATATATATATGTATACACACACATATATATATAAGATATTCAAACTCCATTTTTGACCTATCCGTCTTTTTCACTTGCACCGGCTAATTTCTGACACGGGTGCACAGAAGGAATTCTGACGGCCGAGAGACTAGTACTCTGTGAAATTTTCCTTAAAGACAATAATAATTATTATTGATAATAATATTGATTGATGTTTGGAAATAATTGAGTAAACAAGAAATATGTGATAATTTAATTGGAAATATAATCAATATTGCATAAAGGGTGGAATTTGTTAATGTATTGGTTAAGAATTAAGGATTTGTATCATTGAGGTCAATTGAGATTTAATGCAGATTTGAGTATCTACCAGATGAGCTAATGAGATCTATAATCTATACCATGATAATTTTGTGCTGTTCTAATTTGAAGATGCTCACAAAAATGAGTCACAAATATGTATGCAAGTGCATAACTTTCGATCGCTCTCACCAAATTGGATAATTATCTCTATCTATATCTCTAGACGGATAGATGATTTCTGGAGCCATCATGTTGTAGAGTAGAAACTGGACCAGATTCGAGTAGGTCGCCTTACAGCACAATGGGCCTACGACGCGAGAAAAATGGCTGACAGCAGATGAATAAAACCTCCCCATGACCACGATGGATGGCGTTCCTTGGGAGAGGTCTAGGTTTATTAGTGGACGGTGAAGTAACTAAATATCCACCTGTTACAGAAATAAAGCTACATTTTAAAGACTGTTAAGCCGTGGTATCACACAATCGACCAGGTCCATGTTTATAGAAGGATGGTTTTTTTCGATTACAATACTAGTTATTAAACTGTACAGTAAAAAATAAGGTATTTTTATAAAAAAGATTAATATTTTCTAGAGAAATAGAGCCATAAATTCCAGGCAAGCTAAGACGATCATTATAAAACCGTTTGTATTTATTCTGCGGACATATTTATTATTTGTTCCAAACGGATACCACTTTTTATGACTAATACAGAAACTTGTTTATAAGAATTAATTAGTTAGCTAAGTTCTTGTAAGAAAAACAGAATCTCAATATTAAAAAAAAATATACTGACTACACGGATATAAAAAGAATATGAATGTCAACGTTACAAATGCCAAGTATTCTGTGAAAACAAAATACTGCCAACATTATTATAACCTACTTTATTATATGCTACTTTTAGTATTGATATTAAAACATATGTACATATATTTTATATCCTTTTACGTAAACGAAAAAAAGAAGACAGGAGTATTAAGCATCCACATTTTCTCGACTATAAAAATATTTTCACCTACTTATATACATATAAATGAATCCCTATTTCCCTTTGTCACGCCATCACGCGTGAATGTCTGGACCAATTTCGCTAATTCTTTTAGTAATTGATAGCCTAATTTTCGAGGAATGCTATAGGCTATATATCATTACGCTAAGATCAATAGGAGCTGAGCATCAATGAAAAATAAAACAAAAAAAACGGGGAAAATTCATTCCTTTTCAGAGATGCTGACAAAGTTGAATGGGTTAGTGTATTATATTTTACGTCATGAATTCTTGCGAAACCAACGCGGGTTGCTAGTGGGATATATAATTGGATTTAAAAAATGTAAAAGTCTTTGTCTGTTAATCAAAGTTGTTTGCATTTTCTGTATTATGACACGATAACATTAGTATGTTATCTGAAGATGGAAGACGAGTTTCGGACAACATTTCGATTCTTTATTTTTTATTTTTGCATTTTTTAATTTCTATTTTTGTATTTACAAAAAAGTATCTGAGTATTATCTAGTTTAAATATAGCTTTGACAGTACAAGTTTTGCTTACTTTGAAACTAGATAGCGTTGTGTCAAATGTAAACAATATTAAAAAGAAATACATTTCAAAAAAGTTTATAATGTTACGATTTTAGAAATTTCAATTCTAGGAATCTGTACTGGGATCTTTTATGTACTTAAAGAGAATGAAACTGATTCTAAATAAGGTATCCTAGGGTATCCTCACTCACTCGATGGAACAAAGCACAAGCGCTTTTTCACACTGATTTTCTGTGAGGCTGTGGTTGCTCGACCGGAGTGAGGTCGAGCCGGCCCATTCGTGCCGAAGCGTGGCTCTTTCACCGTAATTAATCGCTTCAAACATTTTCTCTCTTTTAACTATTTTTATAACCGCTGATATATGTAGGAAAGTTTTAGTGTTTAATGCGTCGTTATGAATGACTTTTGAATAGTTAGATTTCTAATCGATTACTGCACAATTGGCCTTAGTGGTATAAGCTATCGCGAAATCGCTTCTTACTTCAACAAGTACTTTACTTTTGCGTTTTTTTCATCTTCTAATGCTTTTATAACTTAGGCCCCATAAATACTTTATTTCTAACTAGGCTTATATTCGGCCGTGGTAAATAATGGCTATTAAGGATCATAATTGATACTTTACGAAAAGATTTCGATGTAGTGGGGATAAGTTCGCGCATAGTACACTTAGTGCAACAATTCAGAACAAACAAAATCGAAGTGTAGTCGACTGAGGCTCCAATCGCTTGCTCGGAACGTTGCTACTACAATTCCCGCGACCCTCTATCAACTAAAGGGACCTAAAAAAAGACGTCTGCGCATCTAACGAATCTGGTCAAGTTACGCGCCAGTTTGTGACGCTCATATGTTTGTATGGTCTTCAAATATTTGTTTCGGATTTTGGATATTTTCTGTGTATTATAAATATATATGTATTTACAACAAAAAGTATGTAAGTATTCTATCAGTAGTAGTATTAGTAATAGCATCAGTCAATCTAGCATTCGTAGTACAAGCTGTGCTTACTTTGAAGCTAGATGGCGGTGTGTGTTGGATGTCCGAAAAGTAAATATTTGAAATACATGTCATAAAATTTACAAGACTGATTTAATTATTTCTTTATTTTTATGATAACTAATGATAACTAAAGGAACAGGTATGGAATTAATTATATTGTTTGTATACTTGTTTTGTTTTTCGTCTTGTTTTTGATTTCATTTGAATGTATGATTATAACTACAACAGTCACAACAAAACATTGCATTATGTAAAGTCTTCTCTACATGACAGCTTTCGCTGGTTTAATTTTCAAATAGTGTCTTGATTGATGCCAACCTCTTATGAAAAACTAGCTGTTACCCGCAGTACGACATCGCGCCGACAGCAACGCCGCGGGGTGGAGCTAGTCTAATAAAAGTATCCTAAGTTACTCCTCACATCATCACCACCATCACATCAGTGAAAGTCCTGTCGAACTCTGTCCGGCTGTTCCAGAGACTAGCTGTATGCAACGGAAGTGTCGAAAAAGAGAGAGAGCGATCGAGACCGATTGAGAGAGAGTAAGACAGGGCGAACGTAGCATGGAGCAACTAGCGATGGAGTGAGAGTAGGGAGCAAGCAAGTGAGAAAGATCGAGAGAAAAAGTGAGATAGAGCGATTGTCGTATCACGCACAGTGCCATGGAGCGAGAGGTGGGAGAGAGCTAAGAAGTTTCACTTCTGACATGTGTACTTTGTACGCACGCACTTTTTTTTTATTTAATAAATGTTCACGGACTTAAAAAAAGACACCTCTGTGGTTCCTTCGGTATTTCTTCCCAGAGTGAGTTTCAGGAAATGCCGGTCTCTTCTAGCTGTTAATTCCAACATGTAAAGATTTACTTACAAAAAGAATAGCATTTATCAATTGCATTTAGTGAAAAGCTGTTGATTTGAAATTACAAACAGACACTTCAATTTTAAGTATTTGTAGTATAAATCATCGTAATAATGAGTTTTATAAAACAACGTTAGTTTGTATATTAATGTAGGTTATTTGTGTATCTTTCTTTCTTTATCTCTGCATTTTCATGAAGCTGGTTTTCATGTCAGATGCAGCCAAGAGGAAATAGTATTTGCAGTCTATGTTTATTTGTCTATTTCACTGTAGCGCCTAAAGTATTGAATCGATTTTAATTAAGTTCGTAGTGATGATTGGGTGACGCAGTTTTTAATTATACTGGTAATAGTTTTTTAAACTTCTTGTATTTTTTTGACAAATTGCCTGGCATAAATGTAAGATTTTTGGTTAATTTAGATATCAGAGTCTATATAAACAATCAGCCTTTATCCTTATTTACTGTATGATTGTGATTATATTGTAGTACATTATTATTTAATAATTTACGAACAACAAGTATTCGTTTGTGAAAGATAAACAACTATAAATAAATTATTACATTTTCCTTAGTGTGTTGTATCCTATTTATATTTGAAACCGGCTATTAAAATATAACAATTGATATACTTCCCCATATATAATATAATATGGCATAACACCTACCAGTCAACAAAAGACATTTGACTTCACTCAGCCTGATGGAAAGCACCGTGGTGGTCATTATCTTCATTACGAATGTAAACAATACAACATAGAGCCCATTTCTATGCAACTTGTAAGACCTGAGAAGAAAGAGGGGGCGATAGTTGCTTACCATTGGATTTCCCACTTAATGACTAGCGACAACCGACCGCCGTCCGTGGACACTAGAAAATCAAGGGTTCACCCAGTTATACATTCCCCTTTCAATATAATTGGATTCTTATGCCACGGTAATCTTAAACACTAAGTGGAAAGTACAAACAAAAATGGTTTACATCACTTTGAGTAAATTTCTGAAAGTCGTTATCGATAGTCACTTGCCAGCCAGCTGTGAATGTATAGACATACTCGTATTATAATATAAATATATTAACAGATGCCCACCCAGTACACATTGCTCAGGTCGAAAATTTTTTTTTTAAAATTATACGATTACTTTGAATCTCCCAACAACTGGTTTTTTTTTTTAAATTTAAAGTTTTCACTTCTGTCTTCATGACTGCGTTTAGGTTTTGAGTTTTGGCATTACCCCGGTTGATTCGGTCCATTTTTGTTCAAGCGTGGCTTTTCTATGGTAAATCGTGTATGAAATATATCGAGTTATTCTATATAGTTTTTGCTTGAAGCTTTAGGTTTGTTTTTATAATGTATGTCGTGCATGATTCAAGGCAGTCGTTAAAAATAGTACCGTTTTTATCTGCGATGTGTAATGTCATTAGTGAGGTACAAAAAGGACATTAGTTTTATTATAGTAATTATTTTGGCTTGCAACGATAAACTTATTGTTGTGCAGAGAACAAAAAGTCTAGTTTTTGTGAGAGAGAAAAACGTTAATGTGGCAGACAAGCATACAACTGAACGAATTAATATGGACAGGGATTAAAAAATACTACCGAACTCTTGGACGCAGTTTCATCATTGACACCTCATTCATTAAAATCTTTTCAGTAGTTCATAATAAAACATATTTCTCTTATTTTTGGCTTCAACGTAGTAGGGTTAAAAAATGGCGATTCTTTAATATGGGATATGGATGCAGTCTGATAAAATATGATAGCTTTCAGTCATTTATTAACTGAATTAAAGTGCTTGTCATATTTATAATATGAAGTTGAGTGTCATTAAGTTAATCTCAGCGCTGAGTGCTCTCGATTGTATCATTGTGATTATCTATTTATTTATTAGTTTTTTATGGAATGGAGGGCAAACGAAGCGGGTGTGCACAGCTACTGTGGACACCCGCTTCGTTCGGACACTAGACGCGTTGCCGACCTTTGGGGATGGGGAGGTGGATGAGAGGAGGGGTTGGGCCATAGCCCAACCCCTCCTCTCATCCAGGAGTGAGGATACCGGTGGCCTATAGGCCACCGGTATCCTCACTCACTAGGTGAAACACATTACAAGGGTTGTTCCACACTGGTTTTCTGTGAGGCCGTGGTATGACTTCGGTCGAGCCGTACATATTTAATTTAGATACATTTCAAGAGTTATTTGAGAACAGGTTCAAAATCAATAACCATGTAAAGTAATGATACCTAGTCGTTTAATTTAATTTTTGATCCTAGAAGTGCGCAGACTTCGGAATTTGGTGACTTAACCCACGTGCTTCTCTCGCCGGCTGTGTCGGATAATCGTCCCAATAGTTTATGAGATAGAGGGAACACAGAGTGCACCTGTGCTTGCATACACACTGCACTGTAATATCTTGAAACCGCCCGTGGTGGCCGAAATCAGCTAGGAATGTACTTCGTCATTATATTTTATGTTTTTAAGTACGTGTGAACAAGCCAAACACATAAAATACTTATTGGTTATAACGTATTAGTATTATTTTAACAACCTAGTGTTACTTAGAGAGAAGACTTGTAAAGCTGGTTTTGATTCCAATGTACACGTTTAAAGTTCAATAAAATTAACATCTTGTTTATATTTTTTCATCAATTCATCAACAACCTATAATGTCCCACTGCCGGACTCGGGTCTCTTCTCAGGAGAGGGTTAAAGCCATAAGTCCCCACGCTGGCCAAGTGCGGGTTGTGGACTGGCAAGACTACGTTGTGGCTACGTAATCTTGCCGTTGGATGTTTTTAAGCCGCAAAAGGCCTTCAACTAAGCTTCACGACTGTTATCCTGTGATTACAACCGGGACCAACTTCTTAACGTGACCTACGAATCACGGAGACGCTCATGGTAACATGCCATCAGCGGTCTCCCATCCAAGTAGTGACCCCACCGTGCTTACCCTCGGTGATTGTTTCTAATCACCGAGTGCAACTGGGCTATGAGCGCCTCCATTTATATGCGTAGGTTTATATTTAGTATTCTCTGGGACCTGGTTAGTATGCAGTTTGTGTTAGCATTTTGATTATTTAAACATTCATTTCCATTGTCATGTAAATTACAACATTAATTTACATTGTCATGTGTTTAGTCTGAGTAAATACATGTTACAATTAAATTCTGACAGCAGCATCGTAACTCCGAAGTGACGAAGGCTAATATATTTCCCACGGTAAAATTTCGGCGAAAATTTAGCACTGCAGTTGTAGCCATCGAAGAATTTCGGCGGTAATTTTTCGACCTTCTGCAAGACACGGTTTTTCAATGTTTTGAAAGCTTTATTTACAGGTACTTTAAAAACATCCCATTTACAACTTATTCAGCGTTATTACACACAGAATTACGAAATATCTGTCTATAAAAGCATACATTTCAACTAGTTTTGAATGTTTTATTCTATTTATGTACTAATCTCTTAAAAATGCAAATTTTCCGACGTATGTCAGTTTGGAGATATTGGCACTTAACACTAAGTCAACGTAACCAGAGCTTAATTGGCACAACGTCACTCACATGTAGACATTTCTATCACCAGAAAGTGGCAGTGACATTTTGTCTGCAGTAACGAGAAGTACCATCTAAATCTCAGGTTTTCACAAAAGGGTTTAGAAGAAAAAATGTATACCGATATCTATATAAACAAAATTGAATCGCCGAAATGTATGTACGCACATAACTTCCGAACGACTGCACGAAATTGGATAGTTATTTTTTCTATACGTTCGTTATTGTTAAGAGAAGGTTTGTAAGAAAGAAAATTAAAATATGACGGGAAAAGTCTTTCTAATGGAAACTGAGGGATTAATAACTAAAATAAAGAACAAGAACATTTACGACAGAAAAATGTGGCGGACAAAGTTCGTCATGTCAGATAGTAAGTATATATATATATATATATATATAATAAATAATAATAATAATAAATATTTCAGACATTTTAACACATAACGCCATCTAGTCCCAAACTAAGCAGAGCTTGTACTATGGGTACTAGACAACCCGAGACCTCTAGCACAGCAGTCGCATTCACTACCACTGCGCCACAGAGGCAGTCAAATAATGATAATAATATATATATAATAAGACGCTTTCTAAACAAATAATATTTTAACGTATCTGTGTATAGTATATTTGAACTATGAATGTATTTAAAATGTAGATTTAGAGAAATACAGAGGCAGTTTAAGTTTAGTCAGCCGTGTGCTATGTATGTTGTAATAATTATCATATCCTTAAAATGATACATATAGGCGTATTAAATCTTCATGTTTGTAAGCTATAATTTTATTCCTAGTTACGTACCGTATTGGCAAATTTGTCGCCTTTAACTGAATACTTCAGGACTTAGATGAGAAATGAAAGGTAATAGTAAAATAGGGATGGATTGAGAAGTGAACGCAATCGGTTAACCAGCTCGTAATCATGTTTGTCACTCGAAGTGGTACAGAAAGGTCGGGTCCTGTTATCTCCGAGTCTGAACGAAATGGTATAATAAGGATTTCTCATGATACACTAGATATGATAATAACTTGTGAAGTGGGGCCTTTAAAAGTACCACAAGGATTTGATTAAATTATGTCTTGTTTTTGATAGCCCAGTTTACGAGGAAGGTTATGAGTAACTTAGCTTCATGCCACTGTCTCTAGTAGCGGAGCTTAACTGTTATCGAGTAATACTCTGGAGAACCGCTCGTGAGTTTGAAACTATGCAGAAAAACCCGTGACGTACTGTACTAAATATACCTAGATTGTTCCGAAAATTGATAGCCAGCGAATAAATACAATCTCTTCTTTCATGAAACTATTTGGATTGACGGCTAATTTCAACACAAACCTCCTTTGTGAAAATCACTGGCCACTAATGTGTAGTTTCTTTTTTAATATGTTTAAAGATTATTTCCGTCTAACCCAGATTTACCTCCATGCGTTTTTTTGTAAAAAAATGTTTCGTTGGCGAAAATTTTGCACTGCAACTTCGGTGGTTATTATTGCCGCAACACACGTTTTTTGAATGCTTTGAAAGCTATTTCACCCGAATGCACAAGTGCATTGGGTTGGGAGGGGGATATTTTGAAAAGCTGTACCTATCTTTTTTAAATTCTGACTATTTTTCATTTCACTAACCATTTTTAGAACAGCCCACGTATATCAGCGATATGTGTTTTCTGTCACTATTTTAGAAAAGTTCATGACCCGTTACGTTCGAGTTTAGTATTCGTTTATTAGCTAAATATAACTTGGAACATCTCACACACAGCCGTCTATTCCCAAACTAGACAAAGCCTGTGCTACGGTAACCATTCCACTCCTGATAAACGCGTTAGATAATAATAAATTCAAAATTGACACAGAATATTGCATCGTGCTTGTCACTATTTGTTTTGCGTGGGAATAAAAATCACAACCTTTGGTTCGGCAATGAGGATCACTAAAAATCTTTGTGACAGTCGCCAATAGTTTCATTTTAAACCATACAAACTTACTTGTCTGTTTGGGAGGTAAATTTTTATCTTTTTATCTATTGTATACCTTTAAACGAGCAATTTTTATACATATAATGTAAATTTAATCGATCTAAGGTTCATTGTCAGAAAATATATAAGATCCAGTTTATATTTATAGTAGTATATTGCACTTAATTTGTGATAAAACTGGCGCGTAAAGAATTTACAAATATAACCTAAAATTATAAATATAATGCTTGTTTAAAGTTTTTTCGTTGGTTTGGTAGCCAACTATCACAGAGGTCAAGCTATATTTTAAGGAATGTTACTACAACGGTTGTGCAATCAAGTATGCCTGTGGCTTTTGAAAGGAGAAGAGAAATTTCTTACCTTTCGGTTTTTTTTAAATTTATCCAAAGCCTTGTGTATGTATGAAGTAATAGTTAGTTCCATTTGCATCGATAGATGGCGATCTAATAATTTGTATCTTTTTAAAAGACGGTGTTAAGAGTCTCGTTGTGTCAATTAGCCTAATAACCTAGATCATCCCGTGGACATTGTATATATATAAAACTTAATGAGGTATTGATGAAAGGTATCTCAGAACATAAAATAGGAGCGATGAACATATATATACTTTCACGTATATAATATGTCTAAATATTTATTGGGTCGTCTGTTTGAATAAAAACATGAACGCATATATGAATAACAGAAATATATGTATAGACATTTTAAAAAATGGTCAGTCAAGACTTCAGGAGATTTGAGATTATGATTAAACGTACGATATATGTTATATATTAAGATTGGAATACAGTTTTTTATTTCACTCCATATATAAAAACATATAATTTTGTTTTATTTTTAATAAGCTTTTATTAGCTTCACCTGTGTGTTTGTTTGTTACAGGCTTTTGTAAGAGTGTTTTGGGGTTTTCCTTCGCTGTCCGTCCGTCCGTGTGTCATCAGACTGTATCTCATGGACCGTGATGGTTAGACAGTTGAAATTTTGATATGATGTACTTCTGTTGCTGCTATAACAACTAACACTAAAAAATTACGTGATTTTTTTTGCTTGTTTTTGATCGATATTGATAACAGTAATAGTTAGACGCTTGAAACGTTTAGATAATGGTACGGATCTCTTCCTGCGCGAGTCCGACTCGCACCTGGCTGATTTTTTTAGCTTGTACATCCATTTGTACTAAATTTATTACTAAACCTACAGTGTTAAGTGTAGTTATTTGCATTCATTATCCTACCGAAATTAATGACCTACTTTTTAAACTGTCACCTCTTTTATTGAGAAGGTAGAGAGGCGTATAAAAATACATATAAGGGGAATTGAACTCACAACCTCTCGATCTCAGTCAGGGTCATTCACTACTAGAAACAAACAAACAACAACCCATAATGTCCCACTGCTGGGCTCGGGTCTCCTCTCAGGAGAGGGTTAAGGCCATACGTCCCCACGCTGGCCAAGTGCGGGTTGGGGACTGGCAAGAATACGTTGTGGCTACGTAAATCTTGCCGTTGGATGTTTTTAAGCCGCCCGAAGGCCTCCAACTAAGCTTCACGACTGTTATCGTATGATAAGAACCGGGACCGACTGCTTAACGTGACCTCCGAATCACGGAGACGCTCATGGTAACATGCCACCAGCGGTCACCCATCCAGGTACTGACCGCGCCATCATTGCTTACCCTCGATGATTGTTTCTAATCACCGAGTGCAACTGGGCTATGAGCCCTTTCATTCACTACTAGACTCATAGGTAATAAAATTAAAAGTACACATGCTTCTTTACATAAATAACCGAAAAAAACCGGCCATGAATCTTTTAGGCGCGTTATTTTTTCATCTCTAAAAATAGATTGGCGAACCGTTGCTTTTTGTAACTTTAATTTCTGGGTGAGTTTTTTTTAGAGATCTGACCGTATTACTTGCAGGAATATAATGATTCACTATTTGTAATTCCCCTGTATGAAAGGCAGATCAATATTTATCTGTACACCAATAAATTTAAATGTTTAAGTACCTACATATAAGCCGTTTGAGCGTATTGTATATATCATGAGAAGGTCAGAGCAACACGTTGCGCGGACGGCAGAAGACAAAAGAAGCCGAGGATGACCTCCGTTGACACGGGACAAGCTCCAGAAGAAGATAATCTTACTGAACTCGAAAACCCTTGATAGAATGTCTTGGCGCCATTAAACAACTTCTTATTTCACGGCACAACTCAACCTGTCCTCGTCCACCACCACCACCAATCATCACCGAATCACTCGCGTTCATTTTTTGTTGCATCAAATACAGTTGTATTCTAAATATCTTTAAGTTGAGTTTAAATTTTATTGTTACTATATCACCGTGTCTTCTCCGGCACTCCGTCCGCTGACCCAAACGGTTTTAAATTATACGGACTAAGCCGCAGGTAAAAGTAAGACTACAATTAAGTATATAGCTAATGTCCATGAACGTTAGGTATACAACTACTACGTACTTATAAATTATTAAAACAATCATTAACAGTTTTATATTGAGCGTTGACCTCTTGTGGAGTCGGCTGCTTGTGTATTATTTTGATTACTCATTTGATTAGCTTAGCTGGCGTTCAATTATAATAATTTGATAACATTCTGGTTTTTATAAACTTAAAACACGGAAGAGATTTTCAATTCAATGATATTTTTAGCGACTGCGAAAGAAGGAGGGTTATGTTTTTCGAGTGTATATATGTATAATTCTATGGCACGTCCTAGAGCCTAAACGGCTTGTCGTATGTGAGTGGTGTCAATAGATTCGTCTTAGCGGTGGGAATGATACTGGGTATATCAAAGTTAAAAAAAAAACAAAATTAAGGAGTTTTAGCGCCAAAAAGTAATCTCGAAAATAATATGTTTCCTAAATACATCGACTGTGGTAAGAAACTAAAGGCTTTTTAAGGGTTATATATAACTTATCTATTTTATTTTAAAAAAGCTGTATTTAATATAGATGATACATATTGGCGAAGTCGTTTTTTTTTAATAATTTTACTTGTTTTTAATTATATTTATAAAATTGTGTTTCTTAGAGCATTCATCATTGAACTATTCTGTATTTTTTTTCTCTATTTCGGAGAGCTTACTTTTCGTTTAGTACCGTTATTACTATGGGTATTGCTTGCGTTCTGTTACCTTAACTCTATTTAAAGCCATGTATTGTGCAATATATATCAGAGTATAAGATTTTTCTTTCTTTCTTTACATAAAACTTGATGATTCAATGCAAAGCAATCAATTCAATTGATAAAGCCCCAATTTGGTTTTTTATGATTAAATAATGAAGAATATAAGAGTTTATCAAAATGTAGGCGCCTAACAGCTGGCGGTACTTACCTTAATAGTGGAGTTAATGAAATTTATAATTGGTAAGAGCACTTTAGACAAACGTGTGTTCAAAGGTACCACTGCAATGCTTGTTAAAAATATATTATAGTGCTACTTCGAAAAGTAGAAAGTTTCCATCGAGGAGCACTATTTCATAGCCGGAATCTAGCCTGTCATTATATCTTATATTATTTTTTCTAAGAGAAATTGATAGAGACTCTTCAAGATTTCACACTCACTTTCGCTCATTGTAGTAAAGAATTTGCCCACAACCTATTTTTCTGTGTCTTGGTAATACTTAAAGTAGTCTAGCCTTTACCTGTGTCTCCGTCTGTATACCGCCTTATACCGATCGGTCTGTTTAGTACTTATGATCAAAAGTTTAACATATAACGAACGCGTATTAGTTGTATTAGGAACATTAACATATAAGTATACTTGATATTTATTATTTAAATTGACTGGTATTATAGAGCAGTCAAGCTGTGCGTGTATGGAAGTCAATTTCTTGCATGCAACCTTAACATTAACGAATGGAATGAAATTAGAACAGTTTTTGGAGGCTACTTATTTATTTATCAATAATGCATACATATAATAACATAAAACATAAAAAAAGATATAAAAAATATAAATATAACTAACGGCGGTGTTATCGCGCACTGCGATTTCTTCCAGACTATATTAACACGATTATTATCTTTTTGAAATTTTAGCGGTAGTTTAATATATTTGAAAAGAATGATAAATGAAACATTCATACAGAAACACATACATGTTCTCATAACATATATACAAATACATATACTTACATACACTCAAATAATATATATATATTACATAAAATTTATGATTCATTATGTGTTTTTAAAGACAAATAATAGTTTTTTACTAGTTTTTTTTTAAATAGGTAACGTTTTAGAAATTTAATGACTATTGTACAAGAGACTGTAATACTATATTTACACGCCTTTTACTGATGAAATGTAAATCGTGCCTATTTTTATTTTATACCATATTTTAGCTAATTAAATTATATCATTATTATAAGATTTTCGCTGGTGTGTTTGTCACAAGCAAGTTGTACTAAAGCCTCACAGCTTGCACGGTAAAAGCGCTTGTCTGCAAACTGGGTAGAATGTTTTGGCATTGTTAGTATTAAATTATCCTATGATCTCGGGTCCCTGCAAAGTGTATTGTTTAAGAACTGAAAACGTTCTTTGAGATAATGGGTTGTGTGAGGAAGAAATTGTATAAAAGGCTAGAATATGCAGATTCCCTATCCGTATCAGATCAGATACCTATATCTTAGTATACGAATGAATGTTTTAACAACTTTAAACAAGTAATGAATTATTAAAAAATAAAAGCTGACCGCGACAATATCGTTAAAGATTCATTATTTTACACTTTCACTTGATTTATTTTGAAAAATTTTTTTTTTGAGATTATTTTGTCTCCAAAAACCTTTATTCTGTTTTTTTTAAATTTTGATGTACACAGTGTTGCTCTCACAACAGACGAGTCTATTGATACCACTCACATAAAAATATGACAAGCCGTTTAGACTCTAGAGCGTACCAAAATATATACATACAAACACTCGAAAAATAACCCTTCTTTTTTCGCAATCGGGTAAAAACAGAAGCTTTCTTTCCAATAACTCCAAACTTTTGTTTGTTTGTGTACGTTATGCGATGTTTTTTGTACATGTGAACAAGTTTTAAATTATTATTTTTAACATTTTATAACCTATTATTTCACCTTGAAAGATTTGATTGCTTGTAATCACGTATCAATATATCTAAATGTGAACAATAATTATTATAATAAAAAATAACATTAAAAATTAGGTGAATACTATTGTAAGTTTTAAGGATAACTTACAGCACTTATAACCGCTTATGATATTTTTAATTAAATTAATACTTAACAAAAACATTAATAAGACTTTAAATTGAACCCCTAACATGTTATTTATTTATATGCATTCCCACATCGATTTCTTAGCCAAAAAACTACTCGATACAAATATCGTCTACTTTCGAATGCTCTTAATATAATCGAATCTCTTACCTGTCGGCAATAGCAGCATCTTTCGCAACTTCATTTTCAACTATAATTCCATTCATTATGGTTTCAAATACATCACATACACTTTAAGGCACTCTATCACACCAGTAATATGTACAATTTTTGTATAAAATATGTGTAAAGTTTGACAAAGTTTGTCTCGTAGTTAGACAACGATTACGGTGTGTTGGTCGGACGTCTGTTCGAGACGAATGTTTTTACGTACTGACTACAACTCTCCGGGTTGTAAGTAAAACGTGTACTAAGGCATAGAGTAACGTATACAGAGTAGACACGACAATCAGACGTCGGAGTAAATAATGTTTGAATAAGAATTGATGTGAGTATTAGTAGGTATTATACTGAAATTATCAGCCAAAAGGAGGAGTTGTCAAAGAAATTTAAAGGCGATTTCGCACGCATGTTTAGTAAGTTACTTAATTATACGCATTTGTATTTTTGTAGAATTAATTACTTGGTATATATTTGCTTATAAAAATTGCTGGTAAAATAACCAATACCTGTAAAATAATATAGATATGGTAGTGTGCCTCTATTGTCAAAAACTGTTTCCACATCGATAATTGTAAAGAGATTTTCAATAATACTCTTTATATACACTCTACTCTAGTTTAATTGTTATAGTTTAATTATTAATATTTTACTAGGTAATAACCTAGTAAAATATAAATAATCAAATCAATTAACCTAAAATTATAAATAAATGATGTTTATTCGTGTATTGAAGTCTCTGGAAAGTAAAACCTTTCCTTATTCTAGATATTAGAAAGATAAAAAGTGGTTGAAGAGAAAAGGTACATCTTACCTACAGTCCATTCTGAATAGTGAGTCCAGTTACTCTATGGCACAAACCAGTTGCTCCTGTAGAGCGTGTTGCGCGCGCAATCCTAACACGTTCCTATACTAACACGTTCATTCATGGGCTATTGCACGCTGTTGCTGTTCAGTGTTACGTTCAGGGTTGCCACCTTTTGGAAAAAAAATCGCGATAAATGAAGTGTTATCGAAGATGTTCGGACCAGTCCAATTAAAGTCATTAAAAAGATGCAGGTAAAAATAAGTACTTGTACTTATGCGGATTCATTTTTCAAATATTTTTCCACCCATATTTCTTACTGACTGACCCCGTAGCGTACACCACGCGTGAACTAAAACCATAAAAATGCTCTAGTGGACTTTTTTTAGATATTTTGAAGGGAAACAATTCAACAAGCGTGATAATATATAACCTTACATATAGCTTTTGTCGATAACTACCTGTGCTATATAACAGTGAAATTATTTTTTATATAAGACAAGTATTGGCCGAGATTAGCATGTTCAACCAAACAAACAAAATTTTCAGCTTAAAAATAATAGTAATAGTATCATATCTATATTAGCTTGTTACGGGCCATGTTCATAATTTCTACGTCATTTTAAAATGCTTTTATTTAATCTTCCGAGCAACGATTTCTGACATTAGATATCCATTTCATTGGCATTAATGAAAAAATAAGTCCAACCTAAGCATGTTTTAACCCATTTTTTATCAACAATTTGATTTTGCTGTGGTAATATATTGATTACTACAGTGTATTTTTAAATAATTCATCAGTTGAAAATTCTTCTTTTAAATGAAAGCCCAAAGTAGAGGCATCATTACAGATTTCGGTAAAATTTTATTTATTTTTTGCTTTCGTCGTCAGTTGTTCATTGATTTAAGGCATTCACTACCTACAGATAGTGGAGATGAAATTGAACAATTGTCACATGTTATTAAAAATCGGGACAAAAATAATAGGTCCTCGAGATACGAGACGATATCAACGAAATCGGAACGGTACCGGCAGAATCGTGACGGGTGGCAACTCTGGTTACCTTGTCTATGCCAAGAATAGACTAACCTATAGGAAAACATTTAAATTTAACCAGGTAATAAAGTTCTTGCATAATATTCTACAGTTTTTAGTTTTAAGGTATACATTTTGAGGGAGTTAGCTAGGTTGTCTAAATGTCTGCATAATACAATAAAATAATATAATTTAAAATATTGAATTTTAAATTTTATTAATGAGATAACCTACATTTCGTAATTTTGAAATTTGACTACGCTTCTATTCAGCCTGTTATTTATAAATATGTATGATTAGAAGGACAGAAAGCCCTTTATTTGTACACCATATTACAGATTTACAAGAGCATGCATGCAAAATGACAGATGTAATGTACTTACAAATAGCGACCTTATTGCTAAGAGCAATCTTTTCAGGCAATCTTAGGACGGTATATAATGATTCAGAGAGACGGTAGTAATTAAGATTCGCATACTTATAAATAGCCTAGGGGGTACTGGACAGGTTCACCTACACTATTACTACTGTCAGGTAAGGTTGAGCTGAGTAGAGTACATAGCTGCACGGTTGTGCAACATACATGCTCCGGTTTACCTGTAACGTTCAGTTATACAGGAAAACTTGTCAGGTACACCTTACCGTGTAGTCGTAGTGTAGAATTGTATTGAACATTTCAAAATTAAACCACCCTTAAGGAAAAGGGAAGATTTGAAATTTGACATTTAATTTTCAATCTGGTAGCTCAGTACTGCCCTAGAACGTTGTCACCAATGGCTCGACCGGGGCGGTACTGACAGTAATTTTAGCAGGCCCATACATAACAAAAGAAAAAAAGACCTAAATGGTTGGTGCTCTTTTAGGCAGGCGTTCATTTAGCAGTAGATGACAGTAGTCTGTAGAGAGCTCAAAACTTCTTCATTTATGAACTGATTTAAAAAATATTTCTTCAATATGAGGGCATACCGTTTGTTTAGTTTTGATCAAATCAAATAGAGTGAAATTACATAGTTTATTAACATTCATTAAGATAAAGATGGGTATGAGGGGTATGGGCCTCCGGTATCCTCTCACAGTCGGTGAAACACAGCGTTAGCTCTGTTTCTCACCGGTTTTCTGTGAAGCAGTCGAGCCGGCCCATTCATGTGGAAGCGTGGCTCACCCGCGGTATTTATTTAGACTTGCGTACTTGTACACGAACATATGTTTTTTTTGTTACTTTACGTTTCTTTTTTTTTTTGATTTTTTGGTGCAGATTATTTTGCTATCATTTTGTAAACTGTAACATTTGTCTACAAGTCTAAGATAAGGGCTTGGAGATCCGTCATACAGGGTGACCCTAGTATACAAAGTATCACAAATTTGTAATTGATCTGTGATTTCCACATTTGGTTTTGAACTCTTGGTGTAAATGAACCTTTGTAAGGAGAAAAAAGAAATAGTTTTAATTATTATTATTACTAATTCTTAACTGCCGAGATTTTCAGGTCTCTTAATGTGCCCCGAATAATCGCAGTCCTGTTTGTCTAAAAGTAGCGGAGAAGGTAAGCTTCGTAGTTAAGAGCTTAAGTGAAATTAACGGCAACAGACAGCAACTAAATCTTGACCTCCTCCTCCCACATCGGATAAATGATAACACACATTTAGGTATTAATCTAACCGACCTTTTGATAGTGAGGGGACACCGCTTTGAACGAGCACGAGAATATTACCTAAGTCTAACTCAATATATTTTAAGTAAAAAAAATTAATATTTTATATATCTACCTGTATGACTGGTTATTTGTTTGTACTAAACAACTGTTATAAAAATATGTAGATACACATCCTCTCAAACACACATTAACACATAGTCCCACGACAACATACACCCACGTACACATAAACCCATATACAGACAGAGAGGTTCAATTTACACTTTTCTTTTTGTTCTTCTTATTTTAGATTAATAATTTTTTTTATAATGAATACTAGTTATGTTTAAATTTCTGTGGGGAATGGCGCCGCTAGCCGAAATACAGGTTTCTACCTAGTTTGGCAACGGAGGCTGTCTCATGTTCGATATAACTTTAACTAGTTTTAAGTTGAACAGATTGTATTTGTTTTGTTTTCGCGCAATAAATGTTATTTTTATATTTATTGTTATATATAATTTCTTTCTAAATAGGTACATATTTTACGTAGAAAACACCCGAAATCCGATATAATTATAGATCATACATACTCTTATTTGTATACCCGGGAATCGCACGAATATGAGTTCGGAGAAAAGCCCGCGGCAAAATATTATTGTCCTCAATTATTAGTTCTTCTCTCTGTCTTTCTTATGTGAAGCAATCAAAATCGCACCAATCAGCTTTCTTTCAGAAATATTTAATAGATTCTCACACAATTCACACACGGTGATGGCCGTGTGTGAATTCCTTAAACCAAGCAGCATCTGAGTACTATTTTAAACTACTACGTAAGTTTATCAGTAGATAAACTTATTTATAAAATACATTTCCAAATACATTCATATTAATGATAATATATTACATCCAGACACAGAACAAATCATCGTGCATATTATGCAAACATTTGTACTTGGTGGTGCTAATCCACGACCTCTAGCACAATAGTCTGGTAATAATTATTATTTCCACTTGAATTTCGAAATTTCAACACCTATGATATGCCTGACGTTTCACCCGATTGCACTGGCCGTGATTACAGTTTTAATTAATCGCGTTAATTTTCCTGAAAATAATTATTATGTCATGAAACGTGTAAGTTTAAAAGTTAGAACAGTTCGGTTATATATATATATATATCCTACAACAATATTATAAACGCAAAAGTTTGTATGGATGGAAGTTTGTTACTCTTTCACGTAAAAACTACTCAACGGATTTTAATGAAACTTTACATTAATATAGCTGATACATTAGAATAATTCATAGGCTACTATTTGCCGCGATAACTGATATATGCGCGGGCGGAGCCACGGGCATAAACTAGCCTAAAATATAGACTACAGTCCAGTCAATCATATCAACGGTTTGGTAAAGAAGAATTGATAGGTGAAAATGTTATATTTTCACGACCAAATTAGTACTTCATACAGTATTGGCAAACTCTTTAAAATTATAAAAACTTAAAATTTAGCAATTATGAATGAAATTTATAAAATATATTGTTTAACAAACTTGAAAATAGTATTTCATAAGAGTGTGTCTTACTCGAGGGAACATCACTAACTTGTAAAACAATACATCGCTAAATACCAACCCGTAGGTAGGAGAGGGGCTTTTATTACCCGTCGTAAATTACAAAGGCCTGTAATATAATACTCGATAGTAACAAAGATTTGATATGAACCAGGTAAATTAAATACATTTGGTATCTCGATCGCCTGGTTTACCTTAACTGTTAGTGTGGTGGCAGATTAAGAATACTGAATTTTACCCAATCCCATTCATTACGTGGGTGTCGTAAGAGGCCACTTATGAAGCAAAATAGACAGGATAATAAGATAACAACACTGCATTGGGACGAAAAACGAGAAACACTCAGTGGTATAGCCTTTATATAAACAATACAACCTTTCTAAGATAATGTCTGGATATTATAATATATATTGTATATATATATATTGGATAATATTAGAAACAATCACCGAGAGTAAGCAACGACGTCTTGGTCAGTACCTGGATGGGTGATCGCTGGTGGGATGTTAGCATAAGCGTCTCCGTGATTCGGAGGTCACGTTAAGCAGTCGGTCCCGGTTGTTACCTCTCTATAACAGTCGTGAAGCCTAGTTGGAGGCCTTCGGGCGGCTTAAAAACATCCAACGGCGAGATACGTAGCCACAACGTATTTTTGCCAGTCCCCAACCCGCACTTGGCCAGCGTGGGGACGTATGGCCTTAACCCTCTTCTGAGAGGAGACTCGAGCCCAGCAGTAGGACATTATGGGTTGTGTATGATTCAGGTCTACTGTCCCTTGGAGCTGTCAAATTATCAAACGTCTAAGCCAACGCAATCAAAAGATACTCCCGAGTACGCTGCAAATTTTCGACACTCGCAAGGGAATCAAAACCTACAGGGTACCTCCCGGGTACTCAGAATCTAGAAATTCAGTACGAAGCAACATCTTATAGCACAGATAAAGTAAGAATTGCAAAAAGCATACAGTTTTACTTACATCATATACTACATCTACATGTTTGTACGGAACCCTCGGTGCGTACAGTTTTCATGAAAATTCTCGTGTACCGATCGTTGATGATAACCTCAGTTGGAAATCATCGAGAACCCCAGTAATTCTAAAAATAATGTCTTAATGGGGACTGGATAAGACTGTTCAAAATAGTTAGCGCTGCTTGGGAGTAAGCATTATTCTGCAGTGAAACAACAAATAAAAAGGACCATTCTCTTTCAAAAGTAATAGTTTAACGTATCTGCATTACAATAGAAGAATTATATAATTATTGATTGTACTCGATGACTTTGAAAAACAATAGGTTATTGAAGTTCGCTCTTAAGATTCAATAATATAAAAACACAATATGTTGTAAAATAGTTCAGATAATAGGCAAATGGAATGTGATGGTTTTTGTTAATTACTTAGTGCATTTTAGAATAGTACTTAGTACTATAGTACTGATACCTCTCAAAAGTAACCTTTACAATTAGATCAACGGGTCAGGTCAACAAAACCCAAATGTTTTTTCCTTTCACTAGTTTTATAATTATATATGAATAAAGTATAGTGTGTTTATATACAAACATATACATACACGTCACATACATTACCCACAAATACACGAAGCGTGTTATATTTTATGATACACTAGCCATAATATTAACAATATTATATTGCGTTAGTTTAGTACGTAACTATTATCGAGTAACATGGAGCTGTAACCACTATAACAATGTAGCCCGGTGACCTATAACACAGGTTTCTGTTTAGCTGATCCACCAGAATACTTTTTTGATTATTACTAAGTAAACTAAACTAATACAATGTATTACTTACTAAGTTTACTTATTAATATCCGTCAATCTGTACAAAAAACAAGTAATATTATTTAAAAAAACTGACTGCGTCAACGTCTGTCATCTTTATTAAATTCAGTTTTTTTATATATATATAAAACTGCATTTGGAAAACGAAATCACCGCTAAAATATCTTTATTTTGATACCACACTCAATGTATTTAAAAAAAAGGCTGTCCTTAATTTTGTTTTTTTTCAATATTGATGTGTCCAGTGACACTCACGGCTAAGACGAATTTATTATGGCCACTATAAATATGCAAACATACATACACTTGAAAAATATAACCCTCCTTCTTCGCAGTCGGGTAATAATAGAACTTGTTAGTTTGATTAAAAACGCTTTTTTTTTTTTATATTTAAGCTGCCAAATGACTCTGCCCTGCCTGATGGAAAGCATGAGCAGAATCCAAGAGTGGTGGTCACCATCCTCAATGCGAAAAAGAACAATGCAGCATGGTGACCCACACTATGGCGGCCTGGGGGGAAGGGGGATAGTGAGGGGGATAGGGGGCGTTGGATTGGGGTATGGGCCTCCGGTATCCTCACTCACTCGATGAAACACAGCGTAAGCGCTGTTTCACACCGGTTTTCTGTGAGGCCGTGGTATCACTCCGGTCGAGCCGGCCCATTCATGCCGAAGCGTGGCTCTCCCACGGTAATCTCAGGTAGTACGGCTCTGATTTGAAATATTCTTTCAATGTTAGTCCAGTAATCGATGAAAGTTATATATCATCACGCTGCGACGAAAAAAAAGGGCATCAATTAAATATGTTGCATTCACAGGGGAAAATATTTCCTTTAAAGAGCTTCCATTGCTTGCGCTTCCTAAAGTGTTAAGGTTTCACAATTGATTCTCTTCAAAGGTTCTGAAAAAATGTCCCGATATGATTTGTCAATATTTTAAGGTTGGCAAGCTTTAATCTTTATTATGGTAAACAAATTTTTTTCACGTAGTACATCACGTACCAATGGACTAACATTGACTGTCTGATCTATCTATTCTTACAGCCACAAATCAACCATCCAAAATTCACGTGTCCCTTAAGAAATACGTTAAGTGCCTTCCCGAGCAGCTATAAATATTATTTATGACTATATTTGAATATACCTCCTAAACGTATTGAGTCTATAAATCTAAGCTAGGACAAGGAGTTGATGTGTTACCTGAAAGTAAGTGACTACCCCAATTCACGATGTGGCAACCGCGTGGTTCTAACCGCCAATAATCCTGGGCGGTCAGAGTCACAGAAAAATCCTGAAAATTCATGACTTTTGAGAGGCGCATACGAAGTTGCGTGGGTAAGTTAATAATAGCAATATAAGTACTTATTATAAAAATATGTCTCCTTGTGATTTAGAACTCATAACCCATTCAATTAAATTATGTTTCTGTTTACTAAATAACTTTTTAACTGAATTCATAAAATTAGGAGGTTCATAATTCAACTCTCAAAATGATTTGTGGTATGGGCCTCCGGTATTCTCACTCACTCGGTGAATCATCATACTTGGCGGGCCTTGTTGAACTTCCTTTGCGCGATGCAGGATAGATAGTTTTTGCGTGTAGTACATTACTCCGTAGTTCATTGAATCTGCGATGGATGACACTGTAGAATGTTTCTGTTGTATAGTATGGAAGTCACCACAGTATCATACCGGTCGAGCCAACCCATTCGTATCGAAGTGTATCACTCCCATGGTAGTTGTCCACTACATAGGTATTTAAGGTTTGTAAGTGTCAATGGAAGGATAACAATAAAATTATGCACTCTATATACATTATTATTATTTTGTATCTTTATTGCATTGCTACTTTTATGTTTGTGTGAATTTTCTTGTGCATGATGAGGTCTTAATAAGTGAGCAAGCAGATAACTTGTGATATTTTATTTTTTATGTTTAGTGTCTGTGTCTTCCTCGTTCTGAGAACCTTAAGGAAATAAATAAACTGCTAGTTTCGCTTATAACTATATACCCTATAAAATATATATCCAAAGAGTATTTCTTACCAAAAGGTTAAACTGACGTCCAAGACATCCCCGCATCAAACGATCTCTAACCGCAAAGCTATGTCATTTCAAGCCACTTGTTCAATAAGTGGTACTTAACCACCGCCCGCGTCAGAATGTCATGACTTTACTTTATATTGGGCAGAGGGCGCTGGGGGTTGTTTGACTAAACTTATTAGATATCGAATGCTTTAAGATCGTGTTATAAGCGATATAAGTCTGCTTTGAATGGGTTTGATGTTGATATTGGATTAGTGATGTAGGTAAATTTCAGAAGTAAACGGTGTATAACGTCCTTATTGCGTAAATACCTATATTCAGAACTATTCGGTGTATACTGTTGACGGTAATAATAAAACATCGGACATCTGTCACAGTCTAGTCCTAAAATAAGTAACTGTCTTGGTGGCGTAGTGGTAGCGTATGCGACTGCTGTGCTTTAGGTCTCGAGTTCGATTCCCAGGTCGGAGCAAAGGTTTGTATGATCTCCAAATATTAGTTTCGGAGTTTGGATGCTTTCTATGTGTAATATGTATGTATTTAAGACTGCAGGATCTAAAAAAGTTTGGTCCTTGTGCTGGAATACTGCACAGATCTTGTTTGCGATAGAATCGCTACGGATCCGCGTTTCTATCGTCAGATAACCTACAGGAAAGAAGGATTTGTCCAACGTATCGCCGTAGCTCTTAGTGGAACCCCCAACTGTTTAGACATAATCAAAACAAAATGTTTATTGCTAATTAAGTGTACATTTTGTGATCTTTTATTATTGATACAGTTTGTCTCAACTTAGTAGCCTTTCCCAGTCATTGCAAATTAGAAAGTAAGATGTAAATTATTACACAATCGTTACAAAATGGAAATAATTTATTTGACAATTATGTGAAAGCACATGCATTAAAATGAGTAGTAATGACCTACGGAACCCTACACTATTGTTTACTAATCGGAGATCTGATCTGTAGATTTCTATTCTGACATGTAACAATGGTCCCTGTCTGTTTTAACAACACCTACTGACGTCATACACAATACAAAACAGAATATTACATTCATAAAGACATATTAAGCATGTTTACAATTCTAAATATATTACGCAGATTTTGGTATGAATATCGTTATTGAGAACCGTTAGAGTAGGGGAAACTAAAGATGATGAAATATTTTCAAGATTTAATTTTTAAAACTTCGGTAAGTGTTAGTGGAATATTATGACAGAGTATGACATTTATTTCATTTGTTATGTGTAAAAATGAATTGCTGTTCATTTATTTTTAGTCTTATTAAACTCGAGAATGGTAGGACTAATTTGATTTTGAGTTTAAGTTATGTGGAAATGTGAAAAGAAAACTTAACTGTTATAAATACAGTTAGAACTTAGTTATGCCAAAAAAAAATTACAAGTACACAGTATTTACGCGCCCTGTTATTAGAATATATGCCTGTAATGGGACGGTGTTTGTGGTCGCGACCCCCATAATAAGCTCGACCGATTGTAATGATGAGTGAATTTAAAGAAGAAATTCTTTGAGTTCATAATGTAGTCTAAATTAGTGTTAGTATTTCATAACATAGATCTATTACAACTAGACAGACAATAGACAAACATGCTTATTGTATAATAGGCTATTGCTTGCACCTTAACTCCCCTATTTTGTTCTAAAAACTTTCATACTAGCGAGTCATCAAGGTAGAAGAGCAACTTTAATTTCATCACAAAAAGAATCCACTACATCCATTGACAGAAGACCAACTAAAAATAAAATAATTTGTTTTGTCATATTTCGTTAGTGAGTGCGAGACTGGAAGGCCCAATGATGCACAAACACCACAATAGGCCACCATAGTATGAGCCACCATTATCTGCATTCGTCATGAGTATGGTTACCGCTACTCCTCGATTCTGTTCATGTTTTTCATAATTCAGAGTTTGGTAAAAGGCTTAAACCCAGAATTTGAGGTTTAGACTCCGCATCGTTCAATCAGTCAGGGCAAATTATTTTGTATGTGTAGATAAATCATTTTAAGCATCACCAAGATCTGGTGACATCATCCTCTGGCGCATAATCAATAAATATATTGTGTATGTGTTGTCCGGTGACAGTTTAATTCCCGTTTCTCATCTGTTAATGATAGAGAACATGTGAATATATAGCTGTGACGTGACATCGATTCGAATCATTCTATTTATCACAGATATGTTTGTTACTAGCATATGTCCTTCCACAAGAATAAAAGTGTTTGTTGTTCATGTCAAATTTTATTGAAATCTTTTTCAGAATTAGGTGCGAAAGTATACCAGACAGAATTACCTACGCATGGATATAATCGTGTATATAGGTAGGAAAAAGGGAGCCCATATTACTGACTAATAATGCAGTTGTTCTTTGAATAAATAATTTTCAAAAGCAATCTAGTTGTTAGAACGTGAAAGCGTGACATAAACTTGCATTCGCATTTATAAGCGTAATTTTGATTCATTTATAAGTTTACCTACAAATGTAAGACATTCACACACTTGTGTTAGAAATACTTAGTTTTATTTGTTTTTTATTATTTCAACTCTTTTTTCTTTTTTATAATATTTTATCCATTTTTGTCTATTTCTTAAATGTATATTTATTGGTAACTAAATAAACGATATAATAAGGAATGGATTACTTACAATGTTTATTAAATCCTTCGAGAGCCACGCTTCGGCATGCATGGGCCGGCTCGACCGGAGTGATACTACGGCCTCACAGAAAACCGGTGTGAAATAGCGCCTGTGCTTCACTGAGTGAGTGAGGTTACCGGAGGCCCATAATCCAACCTTTCCCCTTTCCCTTCCCCCAAGGGCGGCAACGCACTTGTGACGCCCCTGGTGTTGCGGGTGTCATGGGCGGCGGTAATCGTTTACCATCAGGCGATACGTCTGCTCGTTTGCCCCCAATAGCATAAAAAAAACCTTCGGCATAGCATTTAAGAAATTATATGCTGTACTATTTGAAACAACATTCATTCAATTCCAGGGTCGGACCAAATATTTGTATTATCTGTGAGTGTTTTTTATCTAATATAGTATATCAGTTATTTAGTGTCCACAACACGAACTCTGCTTAGCTTGGGACGGAATGGCGTTGTGAGTAGGATGTCCGAAAATATTTAGATTCATTTATATTTATACAACTAAACATTTGTAGAAGTCTATTGGCGACGTAACTTAAATGGGTCGTTCATTAATCTAACTTAACATTAAAGGCTGGCTAACTGTTACGCATTAATACTGTGAGAAAGTGACAAATCGACTGTTCCCTTTTCTTGCTATTGTAGCAACAAGTTCTGAAACGATATACGATTGTGCGGATAGCGAAATGGTTTAAGCTGTCGCCTACATCCTACTGCGCTGAGTATTATTAATTCGATCTCCAGATAGGACAACATTTTGTATGCTCTTTGGCTTTGTAGTTCTAGTGCGGGTATTTTCTCTTTACAAACATAATATTGCGATATTTATAAGGGATAAAGGCGAGCATCAGCACTGCGAAAGTGTTGTCCCGTGTGGGATATGAACCGGCGACACTTGGTGGTGTAATAACGAGTACGTCAAATGTGCAGTCAAATATATCTAGGTACAACAAGTTAACAGACTTATCATGCAATTATTTATCCTGAGTGGAAATCTACTCTCTTAGCCTAATCCATCGAACTGAAAGAAACATTAATAATCTTTTTTTCTTTTCTCGGATATCTATCTAATCACACAACACCATCTAGGCTTTAAATAAGCAGAGCTTGTCCTATGAGTACTACACAACTAATATTAATACAAACGTACGTTTTTTGAAAATAAATACATAGAAAACACTCAAACTCCGAAATAAATATTTGCAGATCATACAAACATCTAGTCCGACCCGGGAATCGAACCCGAGACCTCAAAGACAACAGTAGCATACGCTATCACTGCGTCAATGAGGCAGTAGCTAAACAATCATGATACTATAGAAGTGTTTCTAGAAATTCTTGAAATTCTTCTTCGTTTCTCTCACTAACTGATAAATGTAAGAATTTATAAAAAAAATGTGACGACTTTTTCGGGCTTTCATCATTAGAATTAACTTTAGATGCTTTATTCTAATCTAAATCACATAATGCCGTGACATATGTCTGCGTGACATATGTACTCTGCCTGTCATAACACATGAAAAATATATATTTTTCATGTGTTATGACAGGCAGAGTAGAGATGCTTTGGAAGGCCCGCCAAAGGGGCTCTATTCTGTCTGATAGGAAGCATGAGCAGAATCCAAGAGTGGTGGTCACCATATTCGTTTTGAATGCAGACAATGCACAAATAAAGAATGCTAACCCACACTATGGCAGCCTAGTGATGCTCCTGCAGCATTGGGCCTCCGGTCTCGTACTCACCAACGAAACATACACCACGAACGTTGTCATTTTAGGTTAATCTTCTTGCTTAAACCATGCTGCGAAAATGAAATCGTGTCTCTGAGGCACATCTTCAGATTTATTAGTAAAAATGTTAAAAGTTCTAAATAGATACTATAGGTTCGGTTTGGACGTTAAAGGGTTGGAAAATTTTAGAGTTTATGGTAAAATATAACAAAAATGCTGCTAATATCTACTATAGAAATTAGAAAAGGCAAGATGGTAGGCCACTTTATATGTCACGATAACTTTATAAGAAATATCATTGAAGTAAAAAATAGAAGGAAACAGAGGAAGAGGAAGACCGAGCACAGTTACATAGATTAGATTATCGAGAAGGATAAGTAAAAGGAGGTCAAGGAAACTGCTCTTGATAGGGAGAACTGGATAAAGCTGCACCGACTTAAGTTAATGGTGATGATGGGAAAATATTGGCATTTACCATAGTTGGGTTTTTACATGATGATAAAATATATATATATATATATCTTTCAATTAGCACAAGTATTATGAGATCATAATGGCTTGTCACTTTTAACTATCTTAAATGGCTAAGCATGATATCACTTTAAATAAGATAAATATACATTACCAACAGTTTGTGGTCATTGCTCCGTTCTCAAAATTCAAGGAATGATATAAGGTCCATATCGGCTCAAAGAAAAGTATTATACCTATTTTTTGTGTTTATATTAATCACTATTTTTACTTTTTTCTCATAATTTTTTGTTCATAAATTTTTAACGGAAAACTGATATGAAATTCGCAGGAATTGGTATTATTCTGAAACTAAGGTACTTCTTATATCATCAATTAGTTTTACATCGCCGATTAAAAGAAAAACATTCAAGGCTTCAAAAACTTCTTAAGTAACTTACTCAAAAATATTTAACTTTCGGGTTCTGTACCAAAAGGGTAAAAACGGGAACAATTACTAACACTGGAATCTTAGTAATAGATCCCGTTTTTACCCTTTTGGTTGGTCCGTCTGTCTCTTCGTCCGTCCATCTGTCTATTATTAGACTGTATCTCATGAACCGTGATAGTAGAGAGTTGAAATTTCTATTGCTGTTATAACAACAAATACTGTTAAGAGAATAAAAATAAGTGTTTGAGTGGGACACCCCTTCAACGAACATGTTTTATTTTATTTTTGCTAGATATTAATAACGGCAATAGGAAGACGCTTGACATGTATAGATAATGGTACGTAACCTTTTCCGCACGAGTTCAACTCGCACTTAGCCGATTTTCTAAGAAGCAAAATGAAAAATAACATAGTGCAGGTGTAGATATTATCTTTCGTTCATTTAAAAATTCAATTAAGCGATCACTGCGAAAACCTTACTGTGGCGATAAATTGATGAGAATTTGCAGAAATGAAGGGATCGATCTCACGAACTTTGCAGAATAAGTTTTATGAGCAGTTTCCTGTTTCCCACCAAAGATGGGGGAGAAAGTTATAACAAGCGTTTTAAATACATTTTGAACATATTTCTTGAAGTATTCATTTCTTTGATGTACAAGCTTTGTAGCATAATGGAGCACTAAATTGTTCAAAAGGCTGCGGGAATATCTGATGGGAAATATTCTAATGTAATGTTTTACTTTCAACTTACATCCTTTTAACCATTTAAACAAATAAGTCGTTTATCATCATAGAACACAGTAATTTATGAATTTATAAGGAAATAATTTTTTTGGGCAATTCTAACTAACTAACAACTACTAACAAGTCTAATTGCCTCGGTCGCGCTGTGGTAGCGTTTGCGACTGTTGTTCTTGGGGTCTTGGGTTCGTTTCCCGGATCAGACCAAATGTTTGTATTATCTACAAATATTTGTTTTGGAGTTTGTGTGTTTTCTATGGTTAATAAGTATGTATTTTTTAATAATTACAAAAAAAAGTATTTATATTACTTGTCAAATACCCATAACACAAGCTTGGACTCGGTGTCTTTTGACTAATGTCAATGTCTTTTGATAACTGTATTTGGACTAGATGTCTTGATATTACTTGTGTGCTTACCTTGGGACTAGATGGCGTTGTGTGTTAGATGTCCGGAATATATATTACTAGTTGAGCCGGTGGCTCCGCCCGCGTATATGTCGGTTATCGCGGCAAATTGTAGCTTATGTGTTATTTTGATGTATAAGCTATATTACTGTAAAGTTTCATCCAAATCCGTTCAGTAACTTTTGCGTGAAAAAGTAACAAACATCCTCACAAACTTTCACATTTATAATATTAGTATAGATAATAAATTATAATAATTATCAAAAGATATTCAATTGTTTAGAAAAATAACAATCTCAGAGGTGGTTAAAAGTAAGAAATCTGAAACAATGTATTTGAAAAATATCATTTATTCCTTGTGAGATTTTAAATACAGAAAATAAGTCATATTATTGCAAGTTTTTATTTAGTTTCACCTGTCCAGATATTTATCTGTAATCTAATTTTGCAAGTTAAATTTGAACCACTTCCCGGTTTCCGTTTGAGCTGAAATTTGAATTTTTGAGTTCTGATAACAATGCAAATATTTATTATCGCTATTATTATTAATCCAAAATGGCGTATATATTTCTGAACAAACCATCAAAGATGGGTATCAAGTGAAAGGTCTTAAAGTTTTTTTTGATAATAAATAAGTAACAAAAGTATGTATTATATAAAAAAAAACTCTCTAAATTAATCATTTGTTTTATCTATTTATGATAGTCTATGTAAAACTATTCACATATGGCTTCCATCGTTGTTTATGCTCTAAAATAGAACTAGAAAGCAATGTACCATACCAAGATTAGAACATTTGATTCCTGTGTCTAATTGCCTCGTATATTTTAAACCACCGAAACGTTGCACAGAAAAATATTTTGAACTGCTGGAGGAAAAAATGAGATCACAAATGGAGAATTTTTATTCTTTGTGGGTGCTGGAGATTAGAAATGCATCAGAGGCGAGTGTAGTTAATAGGAGGAGTGGCAGATATGTTTGTTATTAGCAATGTACAAAATAATGAAACTTAAAAAAATATAATCGAATTGAGAACCCTTTTTTAATGGAATAGGGGGCAAACGAGCCGACGTATCGTCCAACGGTTAGCAAATACCGCCGCCCATGGTCACTCGCAACACCAGAGGCGTCAGATTACGTTGCCGATCTTTTGAGGATAGGGAGGGAAATGAGTCGCCTCCTTTTTTGAAATTTGTTACTTATTGGTTGGACACTAATAACAATATTGATACATATTACACAATATACTAACTATTGGCTCTACCTGCGTGTACACAGTTTAACGTACAATACCCTTCCTCAAGAATCAAAGCATCTCCACAAAAAATTCATTGAAATCGCTGCTTTGCTGAAAGTGTAAAAGGTAGACAGAGTTATTTTGGATTTTATACTATAAATTTGTATGGTTTGTATAAAATGTTTAATTGTTTTATAGGTTTAAAAACTCAAAAAGTTTTGCACCGATATGGAATTTTTCGGATAGACTTATTGTTGGACGTAGGCCTTTCCCAAGTCAAACCTCAAAGCTCTTGACTTCCGCATACAGTCGCCACCAACCAGAGGGCGCCACAAATTTGCCGTTACGACTTCTCTCCAGAACATGTTTACTCCAGCGGTTATCGGTTCTGCGCTAAATATGACCAACCTTTGCCAATTCCGGCTAGCTTTTAGAGTTTGTTACTATTTCACGGAAAACTACTGAACGGATATAGGTGAAACTTTATAGTAATATAGCTTATGTATCTGAATATTATTTGCATTATTTAGTATGATAAATAACATACACGCGTTCGGAGCCGCGGACAAGAACTTGTAACAATATAATTGACTGAAATACGCAATGACAACGTAAAGCTTAATAAATGTTGTGCCGTTATTTTGTCGTTTCGTTTTAAGAATTTATTTATTGGTTGATAAAACTCCGACAGTCAGAAACAGAATAAGATTTATGAAGTAATCCCTTCGAAGAGTCGAGGTATTTATACTTCTTACTTTGAATGGGCTGAAATAATACTCGGTGTGAAAGGAGAAAAGCAAATCTTGATATTGTTAGAGGCACTTATTGACAATTGTGTTCATTCAATGTTTGGGAAACAACTGCCTTTATATTTTTGTATTTGGAAATTACTTTTGAATTGCAACCGTTAAATTATATGAATTAATTTATTAACAAATGATGTGTGCGTTTTGAAGATACGTAATTTTTCTTAATTTTACTATTGATTGTATGAGCAATGTAGTGGACTTAATGGTAACCTTGTTACTTTCTACTGCGCTAAGTCTTATGAGTTCAACACCCTCAATCGACAACACTTTTTGTGATTCTTTAATTAATAAATAAATAAATACATATGTTCAAACATTTTAACACACAACGCCATCTAGTCCCAAACTAATCAGAGCTTGTACTATGGGTACTAGATAACTGATATTAATACTTATATACTTCTTTTTGTAAATACATACGTATTATACATAGAAAACACCCAAACTCCGAAACAAATATTTGCAGATCATACAAACATTTGGCCCGACTCAGAAATCGAACCCGAGACACAGCACTCACACTGCACAGCAGTCGCATTCACTACCACTGCGCCACAGAGGCAGTCATTGTTATTATGAATATGGGTGTTCTTTGTATGCATTTCGTGTATGTTTTTAAAATACTACACGAGACGGGATATGTCCCTAGTCGGATTCGTCTTCGTAAAAAAAGGCATGTAGAAGAATTGTACTTTATCTCATGTTATTTAATATTAGATGGACGTAATTTAATGAGTAATAGTAATAAGTAATAGGTTTTTCTTTGGTTTCTTTTATGGCTGACGGTTTGTTGGATGTAAACCACACATAATCTTTTATAAGTCCATGGACAGGTAAAATAAGACGGTAAATGGGTGTAAAGTCAAAATAATTACAGAGTGACGGAGTTGGAGGTGAAGTGTATTGTCCAAATAAGTTTTAAAATGAAAAAATTTGTGAAAGTTTCCATATCTCCGATATATAGTTAGGAATACTATATAAAACTTATGTGTATACTAGACGAGTTATGTTACCCGCGGTATAACTTCACTTGCAGGTAACGCCGTGGGTCGAACATTTTTTTTATCTTAACCGTTCTCAAATCCTCAGGAATAAACACAAAACGATTCATTAAAATCGCTTCGGAGCTTAGTCACGTACACATTCATAGAAGATTTATACACATAAAGATGGTTTGATTTTCATAGGTAAACCTCACAATAACGGTAGAATATGCGTTTGGGAAATTCTATGTCACTTATTCACGAAGATCGAGGTTCTAGCCTCTCTCTGTATGCCCGCAGAACAAAACACGTAAACATATACATATATGTTTTCTTAGACCATCGCTCCTCTTACTCTATAGGCCACTCTGATTATTCTCTAGCATTAAATCTACCAAATCAATACGAATCTTCAGTAGTACCGAAAATAAATTTACACATTTTGCACATTGCAGTTTGATCTAAAACTGCACAGAGCTTGTTCAATAGTTACTAGTAAGTTAATTTGGGTGAAAACCAAGTCCTTCGTCCGAGCCGTTGACCGATTGTTTATCGAATTAAACGGTAACCCAAATCTCCAGCGTGGTGTACGTAAATCAATTGGAACAGGTACCGCTGTGAAATCGATGCTTTACCACTGTATATGCCTAGTATTGCTTAGTATAAACGTTTTTATTGTCATCAAAACTGTGTTATATTTAATACAGCTTTTACTTAATTTGAAATTATTAATGAAGGAACGAGTTGTAGAAAGAATAATCGTTTATTCTCACATACACAGGATAACCAATGGTTTTATACAGAGCTAAGGTAACGGACCACAAGCAATAGGTATGATGACTAATTTTGAAAAACTGTTTTATGGTGTTCGGAAGTATCTCCTGTTATATTTCGTAGATTTATTTTTGTTAGTTAACTTGTCATCATGGCTTTTATATTCCATGTGCAATACCAGGAAAAGCACCTATCTCAGTATATAGTGGTCGTCCAGTGGTCAAAACTCGGCCATAGAATACATTAGTTATTATTTTTTTTAACTATTTTTAAATTTCTATACTCGTCTTCTATATATACTTTAGCCGTGCTAAATTTCAGACTCTTCTGTTTGGATAATTTTCGTAAATATGGGTACAAAGTTCTTCACGTATTAAAATATGAGTAAATATAAATATCAGTTTGTTTTACTGTTTTATTATTATAGGTATAAGCGATCCAAGCGGACACATATCGGTCTTCTCATCCCAAACAAAACAGTAGCAGTTGCAGAAGCAGTCTGTACTAAGATAACAAGCACATTGATACATACTTAAGATAAGACGGAGAAGTCTATAGAACATAATAATTTTTGTGCTCATTGAACGTACCCACGAATTGCACCCACGAATTCTGGCACATCAATAGACAAATAACTATCTCAACCGGCTGCTCAATTAAGTCAATTAGCTCAAATTATACCAGAGTCAATCCATACTGTATATTATAAATTCAAAAGTAACGCTGAATGGTTGTCTGTTTAGGCTTTCATGGTTATACCGCTTCACTAATTTCAATAAAATTTGAAATGAAGATTCCATTTTACTATTTTTTATTTTATGTAAACCGACTTACAAGCGGCCGAACGCTAGTAGTACATAATTACAATAAAAGAAGCTTTATACGTATTCTTAAAACCATTAGATATTGTTGTAAATTCCAAATTCAGTCTTTAAAATGTTGTATAAACAAAATTAACACGTTGGTTGCATTAGGAGATCGATCAGATCTCTTGCAGGACTTTTGATATGTGCGTTGATTAACTAGGCAACCGAGCTTTGCTTGCTTTTTGCTTAGTAAATTTTCTAAAACTGAATACTAGATAGATCTATTTGTCGTACCCAAAACCCATTGCATATAAATTTCCTTCAAAATCGTTTGAGTCATTCCGAGATTCGGTTTATATTTTATATATACAAGAATTGCTCGTTTAAAGGTAAGAAATTATTCTATTATTCAATAAGAATACAATAGACAATACTTACTACATAGTTCTGTAATGGCATACATCTGTTTCTCCGTGACAAAGTAAACAAAATAAGACATGCTCACCAAGACATCTGTCGCGACTGAATTTGTCAAGAATGCTGTTCCCACGCCCGGGGCCATATTACTCGAAGAAAACTTTGTACGGTGTCAATTTGTGTCAAGGCACTCGCTATGGTAATGACCTTTATGTATTTGTCTCTTTCTTCTTTAAATAGTATGAACGAGTAGAGACGTTAGGATATTGACTTTTACGTAATCAAATGATTTTGCAGGCTTTCTGACTAAAGTTTAGTACTTTAACAGAGGGTTGAGAACTTTTACCTTCTACACAAACATAACATTACCATGTAAAATTCAAATACAAAATAGGTTTCTAACTTTGTGTGTATGTTTGTAGGGGGTAATCTTCTGAAGCACTGAACCGATTCTGGAAATTATTTCACTAACAGAAAGCGACACTATTCAAGAGTGACATATGTTATTATACTTGAATAAGAAATTACCGTGGGAGCGCCACATTTCGGCATGCATGGACCAGCTCGACCGGAGTGATACCACGGCCTCGTAGAAAACCGGTGTGAAACAGCGCCTGCGCTGTGTTTCACCGGGTAAATGAGGATACCGGAGGCCCATAATCCAACCCTTCACCTCATCCCCCTCCCCATCCCATAAGGACGGCAACGCACTTGTGACGCCTCTGGTGTTGTGGGTGTCCATGGGCGGCGGTAATCGCTTACCACCAGGCGGTACGCCTGCTAGTTTGTCCACTACACCATTACAAAAAAAATTTCGTCGAAGAAAAGCGGGCGGTTAACGTCCAACGCAGTGGGCACGGGTCTGCTAGTTTATTAATATACGAGTATTCGCCTGCGGCTTTGCTCGCACAGAAGTAGATATTTTCATACCCTATTTTACCACCTTAGGGGTGGTATTACCAAAATTACCTTGTTAGTGCTCACTTGCGTTATATAAAGAACCGGGAGAAGCGCTCATAGCCCATATACCTCTGGCTCACGGAGACGCCCATGCCATGAGCGTCTCCGTGATTAGGAAGTCACGTTAAGCAGTCGGTTCCGTTGTGTTATCCTATGATTGTTATCCTATGATAACAATCATAGGATAACAGTCGTGAAGCTTAGTTGGAGGCCTTTGAGCGGCTTGAAAATGAAAACATCCAACGGCAAGCTGCTGAACCTAGGATCCTGAAATTTTGCATGTAGGTTCTTTATCTAATTTACTTCATTTTAATCATAGGAAACTGAAACAAGTTTCACAAATATCTTTTATATCAGGGCAAAGATTCACTACTGTCTGTCAAATATTTTTAAAATAAAAGTAAAAATTACATACAATAATAAATTACATTCACAAATCATATTTATAAGCGAATTTTTTTTTTATAAATATTTCGGACATCTAACACACACCGCCATCTAGTCCCAAACTAAGCGGAGCTTGTATTATTGGGTACTAGACAACTAATATGAACACATAAATACTTTTTTTCTAAATACATACATATTATACATAGAAAACACCCAAACTCCAACACAAATATTCGCAGATCATACAAACATTTGGTCCGACCCAGGATTCGAACCCGAGACTTCATGGACAGCAGTCGTATACGCTATCACTGCACCACTGAGGCAGTTCGGGCGCATTTCTATTACATATATCATATTTGTTAGTGAATATTGTTCCGGCATTTAATAAATATCTACAACGTTGCGAAATTTGATTGATTTGGCTCGAAACTGCATCAAAGCAAATGTTGAATCGCTTCACGATCCATTGGATAACTAGACTATAGTATAGTCGAGTTGTCTCGTAGAGCCTTCACGTGTACCTACTTGTTTATGATAGGTAGTAAAAGAAAAATGTGTTTGTTTAGACTTTGATATTTTCTTCTATAATATTTTATGATATAGGATTTATTTACTTGATATTTATTTCACCAATTGATTATAATTATTACTCAAATTATAATTGTCAGTAGAGTCACGCTGGTTTCAGCACGGTTGAGCCGTCTCGACCGGGGCGGTACTGAACCTCGCACAGAACTTCTACGTAAAATGATAGCGTTCGTGCTGTCGTGTTTTCGTTGGTGAGAACGAGACTGAAGGTCCAACGATGCAGAAGCATCACTAGTGAACAGTTCAATACAAGGCCTAGCACTCTTCCTTAGAAAGGAACTCCTTGTCGGCTTACTATACCATGCTGGCCATACAAGTTGGTATTAGGTTTGTTTTTTTTGCAGGAACAGGGGGCAAACGAGCAGATGTCTCGCCTGATGGTAAGCGGTTACTGCAACCCGTGGACACCCGCAACTCCAGAGTCGTCACGAATGTGTAACCAGGAGATAGAGTAGGGGATAGGGGAGGGGTTGGGATATGGGCCCCCGGTATCTTCACTCACTCGGTGAAATACAGCGCAAGCGTATTACTTCGTCCGGTCATATTTGCCGAAGCGTGGCTCTCCCATGGTTGGTTCGAGTTTTCTTTTCATTTTTACAACACCCCTGAGAAGCATAAGGGTGGTGACACTCCGAATTCATTATGAAGAGAGAGAGAGAGAGAGAGATTGTAGCTTGACTGACTCTGTGGCGCAATGTATTATGTTTCATTTTAAAATTTTAATAAACGCATAATGCTACTACCAGAAAGCTAGCGTATGTGACTGCTGTGCTTGAGTGTTCGGGTTCGATTCCCAGGTCATACCAAATATAGAATGATCTGCATATTTGGGGTGGTTTCTATGTATAATATGAATGTGTTTACCAAAAAAAAATGTATGTATTTATATCAGTTGTCTAGTACCCATAACACAAGTTCTGCTTAGTTTGGGCATTGTTTAAGATGTCCGAAATATTGATTTATTTATTGTAAGAAGACTATCTTGACTTTAAATAGAGACTATAATCCCTGAGTTTGTTTCATCTTTTCTTCTTAGAACTAATCCAGTTAGGAAAGGCTGAGCTCATCTGCTCGAAAAAGCTTAACATGCCAAATTGTTCTTGTAACTTATTTCAGAATAAGCCCTCAGAATTTTAAGCAGTGGATGCTTAAGATCGCAGTGGCTTCACTCGGTTTTCTGTGAGGTCATGGTTCATTCAGGTAGAACCTCCTGTTTGTGCCTGGGCCTCAAATGGCGTATACAACGTATTGTCTTAATGTAAATCAGGCAAGTATATCAACATTAAAGTTCGTCTGTTGACAGATTTTTTATGCACTATTTGTACGTGTGCTATCCATACCGTCCGTCTCATATTTCTTATACCTTATATTGAAGAAATGGAGGATAGAAATTTCGATTTAAGTAGTATTGAATAGAGTTTAATATTAAAGGAACCACAAAAAAATCTATTTCGACCCTGATTATCTTAGCAGCCATTAAGATCTTCCACTATTTTATGGGAGGGATTGAAAATGGAAAGAGCCAGTTCTTAAGTGAGTAGAAAATGCTAAGCGTTGTCGAGCAGACGTGGGAACAAAGTACATCACCCGCTTTTAGTGGTCTACGAGTACTGCTGGCCATTTTTTTTCAGACAATTTTTTTTCATGACAAACGAGCAGACGTGTCGCCTGATGGTAAGCGATTATCGCCGCCCCGCAACACCAGAGGCGTCACAAGTGCCTTGCCGGTCTTTGGGGGATGGGGAGGAGAATGGGGATGGGAAGAGGGGCTGGGGTATCTCTTTAACCAGGTTTTTTTGTTTACCATACTACGTTGGCCAGAGACTAAATAAATACTTATATCAAAATAACTAAACTAACAAAAGACTATAATATTTTTTATTTATTACATACCTCTGATTTTTCCGACGTTTCGACCAGGTTGCATTGGCCGTAGTCACAGGCTGACGGACTCAGCGACGCACGCTCTCTGTCGTTAATTCCCGTGAAAATTTAACATATTCAATTCTCGTGTCGCGCTGTTTGTAGTTAAACTGCTCCGAAACGGCTTGACCGATTCTCATGAAATTTTATGTGCATATCGGGTAGGTCTGGGAATCGAAAAACATCTATTTTTCATCCCCACAAATGTTAACGGTAGTCCACCCCTAAATTTTTATTTTTATAGCAAAGCAACGTTTGTCAGTCAGCTAGTATTTATTATATCATAAAATGCGAAAGTTTTAAAGTTTGTAAATGTAAATACTTTCAAATTTCCTATAGGAACTTTGTTATTGTTATTTGGTTTGTTATTGATAATAGTGGGTTAGGTATATTCTTTTATATGTATTACCAAAGAGCTTATGTAAATTGAGTCCCTACTGATAAGTATTATGGGCTACTTTACATAACAAATTCGGTTTTCTATCGTAAAGGTATTCACGAGTCATTAATTTACTAATTTGTTAAAGTACGCAACATTTTTATGTTATTTTTTGGAATCAGTACCTCAAAAGAAAAAAACGGAATCATTATAAGATCACTTTGTCTTTCCGTCTGTCTGTCAAGACCCCTTTTCTTAGAAAAGTGGCAGTATCACGCTAAAATTCATATCAGATACTCAAATCTACTGTCCCTTAGAACTGTGAAAAATCAAACTTAAATATTGCAAATTTTCGACACTCGCAAGGAATTAAAACCTACAGGGTACTCCCATGAATTCAAAATCTTGGAATTTGGTACGAAGCAACGTTTTATTGTACAGATACAGGAAAAATTGCGATAAACATATATTTTTGTAAAATCATATAATATACGTACAGATTTGTACGGAAACCTCGGTGCGCGAGTCTAACTCGCACTTGGCCGGTCTTTTGGAAGATGCTACTCTATTTTCGACTTTAGTATTCTCTAAATGGATTACTTTCTAAACTTTTATATTATTAATGCTGTCTTGTTTCTGCATAAATGTAAAGCTCTATAATTATATTATGTTTAATTTGTATCTATGTGTATAATGCTGACCTGGGTATGTCGGCGAGGCGTGGTGGTCTTGCTCGTCGGATGCCCGGCAACACGCCCATCTGACAACAAACAAAAAAACAAATGTACACAAGGTTATGTCTATGGTAGACACTAGTTAGTCAGTAGCAGTCAGATGAATGGATTGGAGGGACAACTCGTAATGTATGCGTATAGGTATATTAGGCATGCCAAAGTAATAAACATAGGTTCACACACTCGACAAATATAAATATATTTTTTTTCGGACAGTTTAACACACAACACCATCTAGTCCCAAACTAAGCAGAGCTTGTACTGGTACTAGACAACTGATATTATTACATATATACGCTTTTTTTGGAAATACATACATATTATACATAGAAAACACCCAAACTCCGAAACAAATATTTGCAGATCATACAAACATTTGGTCCGACCCAGGATTCGAACCCGAGACCTCACCACCACGGACAGCAGTCGCGTACGCTACCACTGCGCCACCGAGGCAGCCGTAATATAACGACAAACACACACTGATGATTTGCAGTTATACAATCAAACAAAGTTGGGCAATGTATCGTCCGTGGTTTCTGTTGTGAACTGGCGGCTATTAAACACAGGTCTGACATGTTTGGTGTATCAGTTAATCCAAACAAATGCCATGCTATAATCATTGGTAGTAATCGTAACATCAGCCAGCTCAACCTTGCTTTCCTTCCACCGCTTACGTACAATGAATGGTTTTTCCATTCTGTAAAAGTGTGAAGAACCTCGGATTGTACATTAACACAACTTTCAGTTGGCGTGTGTCAGGAAGTCACAGGCTCATTGCGGGCCCTCCACAGACTGAAGAACTTCCTTCCATCTAAAACCAAGATAATGCTTGTTTTAATAATCGACTATGGTGATATGTGTTACATTGACCTGAATGCAGATCTGCTTAATAAGCTTGAGCGTCATCTCAACAATTGCATTCGATTCGTTTTCATTTTACGGAAATATAATCATATATCTCAGCTTCGCTCCAATTTTAATTGGTTTCCTATCCGCATATGCAGACAGATACAAGCACTGACTACTCTTTACTGTTTTCTCCAAATTCCCCTGCCTACTTAACCACACAACTACAGTATTTAGGTAGCGTAGCAAACCACGCTAAGAACCCCAGGTCTTCAAACAATCTACTTCTTCACTGTCCCACTCACAGCTCTGACTCTGTACACTCCACTTTCCTTATACAACCTGTCCTGCTCTGGAACGCGCTCACTCTTGGGATCAAAATGGCAAAAACATGGCAACTTTTCAAATACCTGCTGCGAAAACATTTTCTAAACACACTGTCAGATTAACCTTTTGTTTATATTCTCACCTTCTAAATTTTATATTATATATATTTTTATATGTGTAACTGTCAAAATATGTATTTAAACGCTTATTTATTATATTAGTATTACTTATTGTATATTTATATATATTTCCAAACTCCATTATATGCCACAAGATTCATTAATTTTCGTAAGACTTTAGACTTGCGAAAATTGCTGTTGGAGACAACATGTGTTTCTGATTGAGTAATAGCATGTTTCGAGGGTACATTATAGGGTAAAATAATTACCGAGTAGTTCCTGTACTATCGATTGTTTTGTATTTTTCATAGAATCGAGAAGTTTGCTTTTAAAGTGGGTAAAATTGTTGAAGAAATATATCGTTGAGTTGTCTTTCTCTTGAACTGTATTATAAACAAATAAAATTGTTAAAAAAAACCGATATCGTCAATATCTGTTATCTTTATTAAATTCACTGTTTTTATATAAAATATATAAGTTACTGATGTATATTTGTAATCAACATTAAGTTAAATTCATTTTGATATTACAATCATATATATAAGATATATTATTAAGGATTTTCAAAAATAAACTGCTCATTGTTTCTCTAAAATTAAAACACAAAGAAACGACATTTAAAGTTCACTAATATCGATTCCTCAATTATATCCTTTCGTTTATCTTCTTCTTTTGATGATATGGCAATCAGCCGGATCGGCTATTTCTGCCAATGTCAAGTATTCCAAGTCTTCAATTCTAAGTCTTCAAGTCTTCAAGTCTTCGTCGTGATGAAATTAATGATAAAAAATATAAAAAATGTGGATGACATGAAATGGGGACCGTCTTTCGCAAAAACAAAAAACGATCTCCCTTCGTTTATCTTTCTAGCAGTTTTTATAACAGCATTACAGAAATAAATGTTAACATCATCCGCCACTTAAATCACGCGTCATTCCGCTCTAAGCGCCACGGCAACTAATAAACGCGCAAAGCGCGGAAAATTTGAATTAATTAAATACCATTTCATTACATATATTTTGTCAACATTTTTTTTACATTACTTTTGGCGCCAAAAATCCTGACTTTTGTTTTTTTTTATTTTGATATATCCAGTGTCATGTGACATGACACTGGGTATATCAGAGAAATTACCCCTTCTAGGTGCGTTCTTGACGCACCTAGAAGGGGTAATTTCTCCATTAATAAATGTATGCCTTTTACAATATCTTCTTTCTTACAAAAAGTATTGAATAGTTGTACTATTGGTGGTGACTTATGTAAATGCTTTGCCGTAAATCTTTTGCAATAAAATAAAAACATAAATCACCTGACATAAAGGAGAACTATAATATTACTTAGTAAGTTCTACACAGTTCAGTTATACTATCTAGGGGCACGGCACGCAATCAGCTAACGTAACAACGCCATAAAGTGATCGTTTCGTTATTAAAACTCTTTTATATTTTAAATAAATAGATTGACTGCGCAATCGCACTTAAGAATTTAATTCAATATTATATGTATTACCTGTGAGACACATTGTATTTTAAAGGTAGTAGAGCCACGCTGATCTCATCACGAATGGGCCGGCTTGACCTTTGCGCAGATCAACGTAAAATGACAGTGAGCTGTCGTATTCTGTTGGTGAGCGAAAGATCGGAGACCCAATGATGAAGAAGCATCATTAGGCCGCCACGGTATGGGTGGCCATGCTGCACTGTTGCTTTCTCTGCATTTTCGGACATTTTGACACACAACGCCATTTAGTTCCAAACTAAGCAAAGCTTTTACTATATGTACTATACAAATGATATTAATACATATATTCTTTTGTTTTGTAAATACATGCATATTACACATAAACTCCGAAACTTTAGCAGATCATACAAACATTTGGCCCGACTCAGGAATCGAACCCGAGACCTCTAGTACAGCAGTCGCATACGCTACCACTGCGTCACCGAAGTAGTTAAAGTGAATATGGTAACCATCACTATTGAATTCTTCTTATGCTTTCTCTCAGGCAGAGTAGAGTCTCTCTGAGGCATGCAGAGCAGGCCACAACATAAAAAAGGCAATATATTTATTAAAACCAAAAAAGATAAGCTAATTACGTGATATCTTATTAAAGAAGGTCCCTTAAGAAGGGACTAAACAAATTCATCGACTTGGTTTTACATGAATGTCACAACTTTTTACGGTAGAAGAACTGAGTTGCAAGACTTGGTTTTTTCAACTTGATGGCACATTTTAGTCATCGTTGGCTTAGCGGTTACGTATGCTACTGCCAATCAAGAGGGCTTGGGCTTGATTCCTGAAAGAGTTTTATTAAGTCTGATTATGGAAATCCTCAATAATATAACTAAGCCCGGAGTTTGTAAGACAATAAGACAAGTTCTGAACCCACGTGACTCGGAAAGCCCGTACAGCCATTAGTCTTGTATAGGTAGAACGACATGTGTGTTGAATTCCTAATAACAAATGGGTGGAAGTATTCTAATGTTGTTATACACTATGCCCTTGTGTTGTACTGTCAAAGGGAATAAATATTGCTTTAACAGCAAGCATTGGTTTTCTTCATTCAAATTTAATCTAAATACAGTATATGATCTTTCAAGGTCTTGTCGAATAGCCATCCTATCAAATTATAAGAGTAAGGGAACAGAGAGTACACTTACTCATACTATAATAATTACTGCACACACACTATAATATTTCCTGCATAGTTGGCTGGTCTCTGTTAAGTCAAGAAGTATAAAATTCTAAGATATAGATGCTGGAATGTACAGAGGTTAGGCAGAGAGGTGTTCAATACTTACGATATTGCATACTAACTGAGTCCCGCGCTGGTACCCGCGGTTGTAGTTGTACATTAACCTGCTAAGTTCCTTCCTATACCATGAGCTATCTGCCAGTGAAAGTTTCGTCAAGATCGATTCAGCCGGAAATATTAGCCGGAACAAGCCGACAGACCGACAAGCATATAGACAAAAATTGTAAAAACGTTATTTTGATAATTGTACCGTGTATACATACATATGCATTTAAGAAAAAGCGGATATTTTAATATTACAAACAGACACTCCAATTTTATTTATTTGTTTAGACTTATAGATTTTAAAGTATAATATTAGTTTTGGTTCGTAGTTAAAATTTCTACTAACATATTACTTACAGCACTTAGCTTTTTAATCAAAGTAAACCTAAAACTTCCATTTATTTAATGTACCTTGAAAGTACACCTTATACTTAAGTAATATTTTATTCTTAGAAAGGCTTTTTAGCTCGAGGAGTCTGTTCGGCTGTCCACATCAAAACGGTGCACTTTCCACGATCGGAGTAACGTTAAGTACACAAATCTTTGAAAGTGATTCGGTGTCATTTACAGAAGAAAATAAGTATATTTTCTCATCACTTACTGAAACTTTAGATTTCGTGACATTAAGTGTAGTTAGAATTTAAAGTGATTTAAGATCCAGTAGGTGATTTAAAAATAGATTTATTTCTTCTTATGATGAAGATAAAGGAGAAGCAGATGGGGCTAGCTGATGTGAAGGCAGTATCACCGCTCATGTTATATACGATCCAGAAAGAAGCGCACTCGAGTCCATTATATTCATCATCTTCCTAGCCTTTATCAATCCCAAGCTTAATTGGGGTCGGCTACTAGTTCAACCGACTTTTTCTGAACATCAGTTTTTCCACAGAGCGACTGGAATCGTCACTCCGGAACCCTGAGGGTGATCTTAATTAGTTTGCTGTCAGTATATTTGAGGGCATTGACTTTCCAATAACGATTGTCGTAGGAGTTCACGACAAACGGGACTGACGGCTTAACGAGCTCTCAGAGGCATGGGCGAGAAACACTGTCATATTCTATACTCCGGGCTGCTGTTAAGAATTTCTTGTAAAGAAAAACACAAATACCACAAAATACTCAGGTCTACTGACCCTTGGAGCTGTGAAAAAATCAAACTTATAAGCCAACGCAATCAAAAGATACAGCCGTTTCTGAACGAACCTTGAAATTTGAACCGAAGCAACGTCTTATAGTACAGATAAAGAAAAAATGTGAAAGGCATAATTTTGTAGTTACATCATATAATATACATACAGGTTTTTATGGGATCAACCGAAGGAAAGAAAGAGAAACGGACCGGTTTCTTTTTCTTTATAAAATTAGCAATAATTGACTAATTAAATTTGAATAATATTTGGTGGTGACACTGATGCACATACATATAAAGTGTGGATCTTATGTTATATTGTTGTCTGTAAAACGTTCTAGGTATACAGGCACTATATAAAATCTCAGGCATTTCAACAGAACCTGAGAATTTCTGAAACAATATTTGTAGTACTTTTCTTTGCCTTTCTTGCTTACAGCGAATAGTTTAATAGAATTAGGGCTAAGCTTTAGAAATAAGTTTTTAACTAATCTAATAATTCTGACGTCTAGACGCACTCATTTAAATGAACGAATCGAGTTAGAAATTTAAGCACCAGCTCGAACGACTTGCGATGTTACTAAAACGAAGCTCCGTTAAGTATAAATGGGAAAAAATCCAACTCAAATGATGACTGATTGAACCTCGTTACCAACGGATACCTATGCTTATAAGACTTTAAATCAAAATAAAAAATGTCAGGATTCTGTCAGTTAGAGGAAGCCCACGGATTAAACGGGATAACCTGGAAAAAGGATCTCCATTCAGACACATTTTATTTTATGGAATTGGGGCCAAACGAGTAGATTTATCGCCTAATGATAAGTGATTAATGCCGCTCATAGACACCCGCAATATCAGATGCGTCAGGGGAAGAAATGAGGAGGTGGATGGAGGAAAGGTATATATCCCATACCCCAGCATGGGCCATGCACCCTCACTCATTCGATGAAATACAGCGCGAGCGCTGTTTCACACCGGCTTTCTGTGAGGCCGTGGCCGCTGTCGAGATGTCTCATTCATGCCAAAGCATGGCTCTTCTACATTTCAGCAGTTCGTGGGTTATACTGGTTTTATTTGGTTCGATTCCGATACTCCAATTCAATTCCTGTTGGGTTAAAGACCCGACGGAGGGAGGAGAAAGGTCAAAAAACTACTTTCAACGCAAGTCTATGAATGATATATCCTTTCAATTTGGCCCAATTCTTGAAGTTGGCCTTCTTTGGTCAAAACTTGTGATTATTTGTATTTGAATTTTAGTAGACATCTGGGACTGACATTTTAAGTGCGAAATAAAACCTTTTCAACTTCAATATTTCACAAACAGATTCCTGACTAGTTCTAGGACTTTATTGAATGTCAATAAAAAGCAACTCCATTTTATGTAATTCACTATTTGGCGGCGTAACAGTTTTGATAAATTAGAGCTATTCAGTACTGTAAGTTTAAGCACGTTTAGTTAAGTAGACAGGCTGACAGACAAACGGAAATAGGAAAACTGTCCTTCTTCCTTCCTCCCTTTGGCCCTTGTCAAATAATGATATGAGCAAAATGAAGGTAGACCCATATTTATGTGGATGTTTGGTAAAATTATCTAAATCCATTTGTCATACATTAGAATGGCAAATGGAAATAGTGGCCATTTGTTTTGGTTGGTTTGGTTTTTTGGTTTCACCGAGTCAATGAGATAACCGGAGGAGATAACCCCAATCCTCTCCAGCCTTATCCTCATCCCCGAAAGGCCGAAGTATTTGAAATTCAGCCGCTGTACCGATTACAATAAAATTGGGGATAGAGATACTTTGATTGTTAGGAAGGTCGTAGGGTCCTCTTTATCGCTATAACCATCATATGCAGGGCGGTGGCTCTAGCAAAAGTTCATTTTTAAACTATTAAAAAACGTCTTTGACCTCTGAAAGCATAGGTACTCGTGTACAACATTATCTGAAGAATTCACCCACGATAAAGTAAAAAAGCTCTGATATAAAACTAAGAATAACATACTGTAGAAAAAAATAATTCGGTACGTTATTTAAGAATTTCTCAATTGAATAAAAAAGGAAATTCATTGAAAAAAAACCCTTAGGGCCTCACTTTCTACCTTGAGGGTTTCTACCCTTGTCTGTCAAAGAGTTTATGTTTCTCTTAAAAAAATACTTTCAAAGTGAAAGGTTCATTTGTCGGCCTTTTAAAATTCCCTCCGGCCTTTTTTACTAAAGTGTATAATATCTGTAATGGATATTATTCCTTGCCTAAAAACGATATTGACTTATTCCTATATCGGGAAAAAGTAAACAAGTCTATATTAAAAATAATATTACGATTAAGTTTAGATACATTATATTTGATTTCTTGATTTTGGTTGTTTTTGTTTGGTTGGTTTGGTTTTTTAGTTTCACCGTTTGAATGAGGATACCGGAGGCCCATACCCCAATTCTCTCCATCCTACTCCCCATCCCCGAAAGGCCGGTAACGCACTTGTGATGAATTAGTTACCGCGTGTTTCCATGGCAGAAAGTAATCGCTTAGCATCAAGCGATACATCTGCTCGTTTGCTAACAACTCCATACAAAAAACTATTTCCATACCATGGTTTCATATGTCTCTTACAGGCATGAACGAGATAGCTTTCGAGATATTTCGAGCGGTACGGCCACCGCTTGTCTTTAATTTAATGTTATGGTAACTGTAATTACTCTAGTGGAAAAAACGATATGAACTCTCGTCTATATAAGGGGTGAATAATAATAATGATTGTTATACATATTGTGTATAATAATAATAATAATGATTGTATACAATAAAGATAAATAAATAAAAAATAAATAAAAATAATGTGTTTATGTATACATGCACTCCCGTGCAAGTATTTATTCATCTTCTCTATAAAAACATGTAAAGTTGGAGTGTCTATTTGTAACATATAATAACCGTTTTTTACTAAATCCATATGTGAGTGTATACGGGTACATCATTTTTTTCAATTTTTGTTTGTCTGTCTGTTTGTTATAGCTATATATATATATATATATATGATATATAATGATAGATACATCGGTGATCGAGGTAAAAAGCAGCCTAAGCCCTCCCTCAATGATCAAAGTATGTCCATACCAAATTTCATGAAAATCCGTTTTAGCCGTGAAAGCGTTACAGGTATAGAGAGAAACGTAGTTACTTCCTTATTTTTAACTGACTTAAAAAAAGGAGGTGGTTATCAATTTGACTACATTTTTTATGTTTGTTACCTCAAAAATTTGAACTGGGTGAAACGAATTTGATGATTATTTGTTTGTTTAAAAGCTGGTGTTCCCCGTGTAGTCTCATTTCAATTTGTTGTAGTTCTTGACATCAATTTTTTTATATTTTTATATAGTCTTTAATTTTAGTTGTATTACAAAACAAATGTTAACTACAGGTCTCAGCTGAGTACTATATAGGCATTTGAGGCTTTTTCAATTTGGCCCAGTTCTGACAATGTCACCCACGAGTAAAATTATTTAAGTCTTCGATTTGCATTAAGTATGTGCGCGACAAATTGACGAATAACTCAATATCACAACGACCGATTTCGATGATTCTCTTTTTATTTGAAAGCTGGTGCTTCCACGTGTGTACCCATCAATTATGTCCAGTTCTTGAAGTCGGTATTTCTTGTTAAAATATTGTATTATTGGAATAAGTACGGATAAACTTAAACAGAAAATTATTTCAATATACCCATAGTTACTTTCAATCAAATCAAAATGCTTGCTTACTTTGTAAACATGTCAAAAAACTATAGCTTATAAGACACTAAATAAAAGCCTTGAAATGTTGCTCTCACCCCTTCCTACCCTCACCACAGTCAAACAATGGTACGGTAATTGTAACACTAATAGAAATTCTGGGGATGTTAATAAGTAGGTCGAACGCACCTTTATTTGGCCGCCCTGTGCCATTCGGATTTTAGGTCGTGTCTGGACAAACAGAAAAACGTTTTTGGAACCACTATTATTGAGGGTATTTACAAATAATAGTTTGTTTACTACATAGTTTTTAACTGATTTAAAAAGTCGGTCAAGCGGGAGTGATTCTCTCGCAGGAAGGGTTCCGTACCATTATCTATACATTTCAAGTACCTACCTGTTGCCGTTATCAATATTGAGCAAAAATGAGAAATTAATTACCCCTGTTGTATGGGTGCCCCATTAAATATTTATTTTGTTTCCGCTTTTTAGTATTTGTTGTTATAGCGGCAACAGAAATACATCGTGTCTGACAATTTCAACTATCACGAGTCATGAGACACAACCTGGCGACAGACGGACGTGGACTGACAAACAGTGAAGTCTTAGTAATAGGTCCCGTTTTACCATTCTATGGACAATACATTTTTTTTTCATAAGATTTCCACTCCCCTGACAAACTCGAATACATGTTGGTAGAGTGGAAATCCGGTTACCTGTAATATTGCAGTCGACGTAAAGTTTTTATTACAAAAGTTAATTTCCTAATAAATTACTTTATTACGAGTTAGAAAATTTAAGAAACTTTTCGAGCGTGTACAATTGCAAAAATTTGTTCGGCAACCTGACTGCTATTGTGTCAGAGACGTCACTCAGATTTGAATATACTGAATCATGCACATATTTGCCTAACTGTTCAGCAAAATGTCACAAGTATGATTCTTACCAATGACAAATAAGTGTATGACCCTCGATTATTTGTATACTTACTTGCCCGTTTTACTTACCTATCTGTACTTGGTTTTACCCGCAGCTTCGTTCACGTGTATATAAGCTGGGTAATGAGTAGCCAATAACACGCCAAATGTCATTGAAATCGGCGCAGTGGTTTAGCGTAATAGAGAGACAGACAGAGTTTTTTTATGGAACTTAGTGGGCAAACGAGCAGAGGTATCGGCTGATGATAACCGATTACCGCCGCTCATAGACACCCGCAATACAAGAGGCATCACAAGTGCGTTGCTGGCCTTTGGAGGATGGGGGAAGGATAGGGGATGGGACTCCGGTATCCTCACTCACACGGTGAAACACAGCGCAGGCTCTGTTTCACACCGGTTTTCTGTGAGGTCGTGGTATCACTCCGGTAAACCCGGCCCATGCGTGCCACGCTTTACAACTTATAATATTAATATGACTGTATTAGGTAATATGCAGCCTAGTTACCACAATATATATTCTGTCTGGTTACAGATCAGACGGCCGTGTTTGAGATGAGTCAAGTAAAAAAACAGTAGCATATTAAATTGGAGAGGCCTATGTCCAGCCGTGGACTGCGGTGGGCTGATGATGATGATGATGATATTAATACATTTCGAATCAAATTAATCTGAAGATGTTATCCCGTTCTATTACTTTTCTTTTACGAAAGTATAAGAGTTATATTAGTAATGTTTAAATCTTAAACGAGAGTTTCTGACAACATAACATGTGTTTTATATAAAACGTATTTTAAAACAAGCTATAAGTTGTTAATAAAAAGGATATATAAAAAAGGTTGTTCCGAAATTTATATGACGCCATTTTATTACAGCGGCGATTTTGGATTAATAATAATACCATTTATATATTATTGCATTGTCATTAAAATTAAAGGGACGATGTTACCCCGTTCCATTACTTTTCTACTAACGAAAGAAGTTATATTATTTCACTAATTAATTTAAATGTTAAACGAGGGTTTCAGACAACTTAACAAGTGATGTATTTAAAACGTTTTTTTTAAACAAACTATAAGTTGTTAATATAAAAAATCTTTAAGCTCTAAATTGATACTCATATAGAGTGGGTCATTTAGAAATATGTTTGACGCCATTTTGTTGTGGCGGCCATTTTTGCCATACTACTGCTAAATAGAACTAAAGGTATATATTAAATATCAGCTCAATTGGGAAGTTGATTAATTTTAACTACAAGGTTTGATTACCACAAACATCGTGCAGGTGCAAGCTACTAAAAAGAATGAAGTTTTAAAGAAAGCGATATGCCCACGCACCGCCATATTTTTTTTTAAATCTCCATAGCTTTCCAGACGCAGTGCTGCCAGCACTACGAACCAAATTAAAAAAGTATTTATATATTTTACATATAAAATATATTGTTCTAACTTAAGAAATATAACTACTATTATTTAAAGGTTTTAAATTTTTATATAAATAATTAATGATGGTGAATAAAAGTACTGCCATCTAGTAAAAGCTTTTAGATTTTAATAAGATCAACTCTGTTTTAAGCTCCATGTTTAAGACTAGTTTCAGGTAAAAGAGTTAATTTCATTACATTCAGTGCTGAAATCAGTGTCACTTTACTACTTTGATTTTAATTTTAAAATTAAACTTGATGAATATTTAAAGAGTTGATACATGCCAAATTATAGCATTGTAGCAGTAATATATATGTAAGCATATTTTTTTCTTTTTACAACTGCGCTACACTAGATATTTGTGTTGTTGTGTAGTCTCCCATAGACTTAGCAAATATTAATTAAGGGACACCAAACCCATTAAGACTCAGAAGAACAATTTGTGTATCGCACAAGGGTTCATCTCTTATTGGAATCGAATACACAAGATTAAGCTCTGTAGCAAGCAGCAAAGTGACTGCTCAAACCATTAAACCACCCGCGCAACACCCGTGCGTTTTCTTTTGCTAAACATCTTCGTCTTACTTCGGGGCTTTTTATTCAATTTTCCAAAATGACTCTACTCTGCCTGAAGTTGTGGTGGTCACCATCTCCAACGCGAACGCGGACAGTGCAACATGGTGACCCACACTGTGGTGGCCTAGTGAGATGCTTTATCACACCCTACTTAAATGACCCGGGGTCATAATTGGAAACACGTACGTGGTTTGGTTTATTTTTTAATAATAACTTCTCTACTCTTTTATTTCTTCGCCGCAAGTCAGAAGGAAAGTAGTCAAAGAAAGATATTACAGTTTGTAATAAGTCAAAAGAAATGCGGCATTCCACTAATTGCTTCGATAGAGAAAAACGAGAATAATTCATCTTTTTCTTTGTTTCATTGGTCGGTTTATCGTCTGTCAGGAGTTAATGAATGTTCATTTAAAACATTGTGACGATAATTTAATATTAATAAAATCGTGGTTCTTATAGTCCTGATAATATAGCTTATATCTGAAACAGTTGTCATTAGAGTTATTGTAAACGCCTCTACAGAATTAAATCAATTTCTTAACTCACGTATTTATATATCAATATTTGGATATATATGTAATCAACAATAAGAACCGAACGCATCAAATAGTCCTCTCTTTATCTTACATCCCTGGTTCTGCTCCCCTTTGTTTCCAAAAGTGTATGTTTCGCTTCGCCATTCTCAGCATAAAAAGTATCAGAAAAATACAATTGAAACTGCAAAACATACAATAAATAACAAGCGAGTGTCCCATATATTCCTAACCCTATCAAAACATCTTATTGGTGATATGAGTGAACCGACGACGAAAAAAGGTCCTGCTGCGAGGACCCTCATGCCCCTTTCACCACCAGTTATTTAGAACTTACTAGGTCTAATTTAGGTTGAATTTACACATTCTTAATATACTGGACTTCATTTTTGATAAAACTAGACCGTGAAGGAAATATAAGCAATACAAAATATAATTCTACAAAATTGACAAGGAAATCAAGCCATATTTTAAGTTTGTATTAATGCTGTGATGCCTATATTTTATTTAACTTATTCCCGCCATCGCCTGAAACGCCTTGCTCTCTTACTGGGGTTAACCGAGTAACGAAGTTTTATTTTCATTTACTTTACGTTCATTAAACTTAACTCTTAACTTCCAAACTTTAACTCTTTTTGTCAAGCCTGTCTGTTGAGTGTAGTATGGACTAGGCAGAGAGATGATCTACGTAAGAAGGCTCGTATCCAACGAGAGAAGTCGAGGATCGTGACATGTAGCGTGCAATTAAAGAGGTCTACGTCCTTCCTCAAGAAACATGGAGAGAGCGATTAGGGTATTTGCCACTGGTATCCTCAATCACTCGGTGAAAAACAGTGTAAGTGCTGTTTCTCTCCCACTTAAAAAATAGCAAACAGAGTAGCTTTTAAATTTATATTATCAGTATGAATATTTCAGTCAAACATTTCTCAAACTTTAAGCTACTTAAAAGCTACAAAACTTGTTTCAAACACATGTTGCTTTTGAAACTGTCAAATTATTCATTGGCTTAGAAAATTATGTAGCCAGAACTATTACTAATTTTCATTGGTTATAATTTAAAAACATCGCATCATTTACGGAGTTACTTTCAGATTGTTTCTTTGTAGCCCTAAAAGGCCATATAGATAGGTAACAACATATAACAATTATAAACAAATACATCAAGCGCAAACAACCACATATAGTATCTGTTAGTGTTTCAAAGTATTACTGTTTGAAAAACTGCTAATCTGGCTGTATATGATCCACCCCTTGCGGGGGGATGATATTATCGTGAGCCGGAAGTACCGCAAGGTCATCACCCACTTTTCACTTACTGGATGAGGTGACTGTAAACCGTTTTCCTTCGGGTTCTGAGGAGGGATTTTCGAAAGGTGACAAAACTCATGAGAATCTTAGGTGTCCATAGGTGACGCCAGACACTTAGCACTAGAAGACTTGTCTGATTATTTGCCCTCCATACACGAAAAAAGTTTGATAAAATCGACTAAGAGCGAGTCGAACTCGCGCGAGAAGAGTTCCGTATTATTGTCTGTACATTTCAAGCGTCTATGTGCTGCCGTTATTAATATTGAGCAAAAACGAGAAAAAATATCACGACTGTTGTATAGGATCCACTTTAAATGTTTATTTTATTTTATATTTAAGTGTTAGTAGTGATAGCAACAACATCCAATACGATGATCGTATTTCAACTGTCTAACCATCACAGCTCTTGAAATACACGTTTTACCTTTTGGGTACGGGACCCTAACATTTTTAACCCGACTACGTCAGAGCTTGTAATAAAATTTATATAGCCTACGTCATCCGGGTCATTATTTCGAATCTACTGACACGTCACTCATTAAAATCGGTTCAGTAGTTAAGACGCTGTGGAACATACATTGACTGTCAAAACTATCACTTATCCTTTTGACTTAACTGTGATGGAGTAGAAAAGAGAAAAGGAAAGTTTAAAGGTGGTATATTCACATTCAAGTTAGAAATAAATTGCTGTTAAGTGAATCAGTTCAAGGTATTATCACTACTTCCATCAAATTTCAGTAGAAAGCCTTATCTCCGCTAAGACTTGATGTATTTTGAAATTTTAGAACATAGTTATGCTTAATTGGTGCATGTCGAATATTCTATTATGTAACGTAACATATTAATAATGTAAAAAACCGTAGGTAGCTCTTTCTTGTTTCATAATTTTGAAACATTAAACGCGATATTGGTTTTTCAAGGTAGCTAAGACAATGTTCTAGACTCTAAGTATATAATGTATCACTTGTCTCGTACCCATAACACTACCTCTACTTAGTTTGGGACTAGATGGCGTTGTGTATAAGAAGTCCGAAATATTATCCGAAATAAATAGTTATAGATAATATCCGATTTTTTAGTGACTCTTCTCCGTTTGATGAAAAGTAGAAACAGAAAGTAGTCATGATACTCGTTACGAATGCAGAAAATGCAACGTGGTCACCTATATTACGGCAGCCAGTGAGATGTTTCTATATTTCTGAGTTTAATCTCATTTTTGAAGAAGTTAAAACAGCGTGGCTTTATTACTTCATTAAAACATTTATATGGAGCAACGAGTTGTTTCAATGTAACGTGTAAAGTGTCAATATTTGTGTTAGGCAAGGGTTCTTCGTTCCTGGGTATTTTAATTCAATTTAGTTACGGTGATCCTCGAGACTTAATATTGCGGAAGAGAAGCAATGAGATTGTCTGAATTGGTGGAAATGGTGTCGTAAAAGTAGTAATTTTTCCCTTTGCGAAATAAAAATATGCGTAGAGAATGGATTTAATTTTGTTAGAGATAGAGAGATGAAGGGGTAATAGAGAAATTTTTGGTTAGGAAGAAAGTGAGTCGAGTTACGAAGAACTTAAATAAGCTGTGAATTGTATTAACACTGACTGGAAATCGTCTTGAAGTAAAATTTTAATTTGATACATTTGCTGCCTTATATTCAAACGCTAAATTTTCTAACTAGGGTACGTAATACTGATTTAAAATTGGTACTTTTTTACAAAATATTTTGTAGATGCAGGTAACTGATGTAATTCAGGTATCTCTAGCTAGTTTTGAACGCTACGAAGGGATTAAGTGTCATTAATAATTTAATAATTATTGTTATCTATCACTATCATAAGTGATAGATAATTAAATTATCTAATGAATAGTACTGATTTTTACTGCTGAAAACTGCAGACTTAGTATTCACTGAAATTCGCACAGATTTCTGTTATACCAAAAAACTGAAAGCTAGACGGTAGATCAGAATTTTGCAATTTGATATTATTGCCTCTTTGAAGCATATTTTTGACACTATTGATGTATTAACTAGATTTCTTTAATAATAAGGCTTTCATCGTTATCCACACAGCGTTAAGTAACATAAATTACGGTAATAAATGTAATGTCTAAATATATTCCAGAAATTTTCACGTTAAAAGAAAGTTCTTGATATGTTTTAGAGAGTCATATATATCTATGTCAGACTCGATTTCAGGTGCATATTTAGATCAAAGGCTTACTCGCTTTCCACGTTAACCTCTCAACTAATACTTGAAGCAGTCAAGACAGCTGCGAGAAAAACGTACCTTTCATTTTGTAGTTAAATATATTTACTACACGGTTGGCCTAGTGGTTTAAGTATTCGTCACGTCGCTTTCTGCTACGCCAAGTGTTATGGGTTCAAACAACACTTTGTGTGATTCTCGAGTTGTTATTTTGAGTATGGGTCTTCTTTATTGTCCATTACATATACGCTAGTATAGTCCTCAGTGACACAGAAATGTTTACCCCTAATGCGAGAGATCTCTTTCAAAAGAAAAAATATGTATTTATCTATCCTAATGAGGAGCTAAAGTTTCTTGATCCGTTAAAAATGATTTTGAAAAATCTTTTACCAATAGAAAATCACATTATTTATGAGTGCCATGGGCTTTTTATTAACCCAAAAAATAATTACCGCGGTATCTGACATCATAAAGCAACAGTAATACACAAATCGCTTATTCTTGATACAAAACAGTCTGTCATTTTTCGCTGGGGAACCACCACTAAAATTACGTTGACCTCACTGATGTATAAAGCTCGTTTTATTCGGATATAATCGACGATCACTTTACTGTTTTTTAGAGCTATAATTGACACTGGTTGACAAATAGTGACGTCGCAACTTACACAAACAGACGCCATGACACCACCCAGTGTTCTTTTGTGAATTTTAAACTTAAAATTTAAATCGCAATTTTTCCCTTCTTAAACTTTATTTTTTGTAGAGAAGTTACTTTTTTGGTAATAGGAGATAGATAGATAGAAAACTCTTTATTTGCACACTATAATATTACAGTTAGAAGAGAGTACATAAAATGTGAGACGGATTGTACAAAGGGTGGCCTTATTGCCGAAAGCAACCTCTTCCAGGCAACCTTCCTAACATCATAACATAGTTTTTCAAAATTAGTTTTGATGCCTATTTCATCCACGCATAAACACATTCTGTGTCATAACAATGCAGCACATAGGCCTGTTTGGGCTTTTACTTAGACAGAGGGGAACGCCTGTTTATGCCTACTCCGTACTATGTTGCTCTGTCTGATATACACGCACAAGCACAAGCTAATATCTATAATATAGTGTAAGAATTTGTCTTACCCCACTTAAATCAAAGGCCTGTACCTCATATATACTCTTTCTACATTTTAACTGCCGATTTTCCTCTCTACATAATCACGAAAAGAAAACCATAACTTAAACGAAAAGGTTACAAAAGAATTCTTTGATAAATGATCCAACAATATTCCATCGCGAGGGGTAAGTTGGAGCGATAATAACAACAATTCAGAGTACTTAGTTGTGTTATTGAAAGGCTTCCGACCCGTGTTCCATTGGAGAACTTACCGACAAAGTTGTCGAAGGAAATGTTCACCTCATAAGTTACATCTTTTGATAAGAAAGTTTAATTAGTTCTTAGAAGACGGTTGAATGAACCTTTTTGTTGTAAAAAAAAGTTTTGATCATAAGTAATATTACCTGCATGAAGAAACATTACAAGACATTACACACAAGAAAATAAAAAACACAAAAGCATTTCGATTGTAATTTTTATGTCTTTTATCCCAGGATCCCGTCATTTACGTTATTAGTTAAGTAGTTAAGTGTTATTGTCTGGTGGTTTTTTTTTATGAAATAGTGGGCCAACGAGCAGATTTATCAAATGATAGTAAACGATTACCAGCGGGTATGCACACCCGCAACACCAGAGGCGTCACAAGTGCGTTGATGCATGATGGATGGATAGGGTGGAGGATGGGAAGGGTTTGGAGCATGTGCCTCAGGTGTCCTCACTCACACCGTGAAACACAGCGCTGGCGCTGTTTCACAGCGGTTTTTTGTGAGGCCGTGTTGGGTCTCCCACGGTTGGTTAGTGGGCGTAACTATCCAGATGTTAATGGGTTCGAATCTACCCAAGACAGACATTATGCGATAAACACGACTTTTGTTCTGTGTTGTTGTTTTTGTGGATGTATTTGATCTGTACTATTTATATAGATAGATAGAAGGTAGAAAACTCTTTATTTGCACACTATAATATTACAGTTAGACGAGAGTACATAAAATGTGAGACGGAGTGTACAAAGGGCGGCCTTATTGCCTAAAGCAATCTCTTCCAAGAAATATGTAATTATGTTTATTTAAAAATAAATAAACCACCAATACGTTTATTTCTATCTCTCCGGGGATAAAAAATGTGGTTATATGTATGTGTTGACTGCATTACTTTACCCAATAAAATGTTATAATCACATCTACAGCGAAGCAATTTATTATTTATGTAACCGTACAGTAATGATTCCTGTTTAAAGATATTACTGAATATTATTTCACATCCTCTATTCCCATACTTCTGCTCAAATATTACCAGGTTAGCAAAATAACAAACCAGCTGGCTCGTATAACGTGACCCGAGTATAAATTTCTACATCTAATTGCTTACGCCTCTACAATTTACCACTCAAGGAAACTTCTCTTCATTTTATTTTAACGTTAAAATAAAACGAGATGTTTTTTCGTAAAAACAAGAAACCGTTAACTCAACAATAAAATTCTAGAGAAAAAGGACTCCTTTTTTTTCTTTTGTTTTCCTTTTTTTGGAATGGAGGTATCAGCTATTGCTGTTGTACCTTTACAAACGAACAAACGAAAATTAAAGTAACCTAAATTATTCCTTATGAAAAGTCCCTCCAAAATCGCTATAGCCGCTGTAGAGATTTGCTATAACAAACAGACTGAGAAACATTTTTTTAAAATAAGGACCGGCTCTATTATGATATGCATTTACTGAAAACAAACACACACCTTTCTTCAACGTTTATTTATTTGTATTATTTAAATAACGTTTACTGGGCTGAAACCTAAAAATTAACACCTTTTTCTGTAAGCTTAACAGTGTGCTAAAACGTAGCTCTCCTTATAATTGTTTATATCACAATTGATGTCACAGATGTTAAATAGAATTTAGTAAACAGTATTTTCAACCAAATCATCCCATAACACCATCCCTCATACATCTATCCTCAACCGAGAGCTGCCTTAATCTCCCAAAATGAGGACAATATCACGTGCAAGCATCCGCAAAACAAGAGCATTTAATCCTCCAGCCGCTGCAGCTGTGTCGGTAAGATATCCTTATAAATCACAAGCAGTGCTGCATCTGCTGAATTTCCAAGCTTACGTGGATTATTTACTGTGCTAAGTTAGTCCTGTAGTAACAAATTAACGATATGAATTAAAGAAGTTTTAGAACAATAAGTAATTGTCTGACTCGATTTGATTGGTTTCACATGTACATAAATTACTTTGTTAACTAATCTTAGAAGTTAATTTTAACTTCACTATAACTACAAACTTTGTACATAACATATATATAGGTTAGGTTAGTAATACTATCATTCCACCGTGGAGGCGCTCCAGCCCGTCATCCTCGAGTGGGCAGGGCGGCAGCACGGGACCCTTTCCTTCCGACTGACGCAGGTGCTTTCCGGGCACGGTTGCTTCGGGAAGTACCTGCACTCGGTTGCGCGGAGGGAATTGAGTCCCGCCTGCCACCACTGCGACTGCAGTGAGGACTCGGCCCAGCACACGCTGGCGGTGTGCCCCGCTTGGGCGCCGCAGCGTCGAGCCCTCACTGCAGTCATCGGAGGAGATCTCTCGCTGCCGGCCGTCGTACG